>JAOUQT010050705.1:0-21093 GCA_025769995.1 Xyliphius kryptos | reverse complement strand
CAAGGTGAACTGCCTGCTTTATATCGCCCCTATACATATATAGTATACACAGCATTTGAGTGAGTGTGTGTGAGTGTGTGTGTGTGTGTGTGTGTGTGTGTGTGTATATGTGTGTTACCGGAGCAGATCCTCTCCACTTTCAGTCTGAGGTTGTAGATTTGAGTGATTTGTTGGATCAGCGTTTCCACTGAAACTTCCACTGAGCTGTTACACAGGAACTGACTGTCCTCCCCCCGCTTCACATGCAGCTGCACCATAACTAGCATACACATTACACAACATCACGCAACAGTACACACCACCATAGAACATTAGATTTCCGTTGTTAGTTCGAGTTGCCATGGTGACACAACTCCACACTCACCTGCTGCGAAACGTTCGTAGCGTCTGACGAACAAACCGATTATAAAACAATTAGTTGAAGATTTGATGATTGTTTAGTTTAATTGTAATGATTATTAAAGGTTTTCTCGTTACAGATAGCTAACTGTGTACGGAACACCAACACACCGCTGGTTACTGACTGAGTTCGCGGCTGCGCATGAACACACGTGACGTCATGTCTCTACCGTAATGTTTCGTATAGCAGGGGCCAAAAGTATGCGGTAAATCTGCGAGTAAACTCCTTCTACAGACAGGGGGCAGCAGTGTGCGGAGTAAGTAAGCGTGACGTGTCAGTCCTTTTTACTGTAGCCAATCAGATCAATCATTCCGTCAAACGTTATTAACACAATAACAGCCGCGCGTTTCCGTCCATCGCTTTAAATTCAACTTAAAAGTTTTTAAATCAAGGCAGTAATTTAAATGTCCAGTCCGTCAGTTAATCACTCCTCGGTTTGCTAATTAATAATCAGATTAGTTTGTGAGTGTTTTTTCTGGTCTGAATGAACACGAGGTGCTCTGAACCAACCACAGGAGCAACTTTCCTCACAGTCTGTCCAGATGTTCAGCATCACTCTTCATCCTCAACATCTGAAACATCAACAGGAATTTATTTGGTCTCAGATCGTTTGGCAGACTGGGTTTTTTTCGGGACTGGTGTACCTGATGTTTTCAGTTTTTAAACTTTGAATCTCAGACTTTAAACTGTAGTTTAAAAATCAAAGAGAATTCATGATCATTTGTACAATATAATGTTTACTTTGCTCCTCACTCTGTCTGGAATTAAACAGAAACTCAGAAATAACAACCAAGTACAACAAGGCTGAACTAATTTAAAATATTGCACATTTAAATTAAAATATTATTAAAAACTCCACCATTAACGTTAATAGTCTGATTGCTGTGGGGGACAAAAAGAGTAAAACAGTGTAGTATTGTTTACTGTCAGCCGAACAGCAGAATGGGCTTTTCCCTGCCGCTGCTGCTTGCGCTCTGAGGGTTCAGGGCGTTGGGACGACGATCTGTTGTGTGAAGTTGTGCTCCTTCTGTAAATACACCCTGAGGCGTGTGTCTGAAATTGCACCAGCTGTGAAAGTGTGCATGTTTTTGTCTGCTCTGTGAGAGTCGTGTGGGCCGTTCAGGGTGTGTTCTCGTCTTTCCTCCCGGGTTTCAGAGCCACAACCAAACCAAACCGTTTGATATTGAACATTAGTTTATTATTGCATATGTACGACACATTACTCCATACAGCTGTGCAATGAGAGCAACTTTAATCACAGACTGAATATTAAACACAGGTTTTTGTGTAAATAACTTACATTACAACAAACTAAGCTAGTTTCTTTACCTATGACACGTATAATGCCTTAAATTCACATAATGTCTTATATTCAGTGGTTACATAGTTTTGAACAGTGACAAAAAACCCCAAAGTTAAGTGTTCAGTCATACAGAACATCACAATCAGATCACTGTACAGTCAGAACGTGTGTGTGTGTGTGTGTGTGTGTGTAAGTGTGAGAGAGAGAGAGAGAAAGAGAGCGGTGACATTATAAATGTGCACACCACTGAGCGGTGACGTATGTTGACTGAATGTACAGAAGAGCGTGTCCTTGTTTACATGCTGACATCATCACATCGTATAGTGAAGCTGATCATCAGGAATTATGAATCAAATAAAATGTTTTATTGAAATGATGCAGTCTGACATTCAGAACCTAAAGCCCATAAAAGCACAGAAAATGTAAACGCTTTAAAATGACTCAATGAACATTGACAGCAGAGCGGGTGCTTTCTCATCACGGCCCACCCGCCGCACGACAATTCAACCCCCCAAACAGAAATAATGCTGCTCCCAGAGAGAGAGCGGGCGAGCGACCTGCAGCTCAATAAAACAAAGAAAAAGAAAACAAACCACGCACAACAAGAAGACACCAGTCTGATGCACACACAAGAACAGATTGAACCTTAAGCACACACAGAGACACACAGACACACACACAGACAGACACACACACACACACACACACACACACACACAGACTGAAATGTCCAACATCAGAATGTTTTTAAAGTGATTTGCTGAGAGGAGAAAACAACACTGTTATTAATAAGAGAGAGAGGGAGGAGCTGACTGTCACAACATTTCCCTTTGATAACGACAGGACGCTCTTTCTCGTGAACTCAGGAGCAGTGCGTGTGGTCGAACCCAGGACCGGACGCTCACACACCCTGCTGTACCAGGCTCTCTCACAGTGAAGGCGGGACGCGGGCGTGCACACAGACAAGTGAAGCACAAACACACACGCCGTTCAGATTTCAGACCTCGAGATAAAAGCAGCTGTAACAGACAGACAGATTCAGAACCAGAGAATATTATGGGGTTTACACCGGTAGACGTACAACAAACCTGAACCAACTGTGACCCACTACCAGCCTTTCAGTGCAGCACACGCCGCCTGGTGGTGAAAATCTAAAAACGTAGGAAACACACTCAGGTTTGAGAGTAAATCACATTCCACACAACGAAGAACAAAAGAGACGTAAAAATAAAGAGCTGACAGGAACGGACGCTCGGTCGGTCGGCCGCGCACTCGCTTTCGGTTCAGACAGTAAAACCAACGTTTAAGATTTCATAAAGAAATAAAATACAGCCGTTTCTTCTGCTGCCGCCGACGGAAACGCATTTATTGCTGCAAAACGTTTACGTTAAGAACCTGATGCACAAAGTTTTACACACAAAGCTAGAAAATATATTACTAGTCATAAATATATGGACAAAAGTATTAGGACACCTACACATTACACATACAGGAGCGTGGATGATGCTCCATGTTAAGTTGGTTCTTTGCAGCAATGCTAATTTTTTTGGTGGGTTTTAAGATTTTGGAATCTGAAAGTTTTTCCACTGATCCCAAATCAACCCCCGTTGGAGGTCAGGCACTGATGCTGTATCAGAGGGTCTGCTTGACCATCAAACTAACAGTATTTGGGGTCACTCATGTTCTTACACACACACACACACACACACACATTCTTTAATGGACCATGCTGTGTGCAGAAACAGAAAACCCTTCCCCAAACTGTTCCACACAGGTGGGGGCACCAACCAAACCTGTGGATGATGCTTTATTTGATAAATCTGTGGCAATAGGTCTGAATAAAACAGCTGAATTAAATGAAAAGCTGTACAGATACTTTTGATAAAGACCCCTCCACATCTCTAACTCTAAACTGTAACAGAACGACAGACACCTGCGATATGTTTAAAGAGCCGGATTTCCTATTGATATCACACATGCACGCACGCACACACACAGGATTACATAATTCCAGTTTTCTTGTTGGCCACAGATGTTTTGACTGATGTGAACATTACGATGTTGATTACCTCTTTGTGAACTCTCGCGGGTTCAGAGGGTTCGTTGGTGTTATGTAGATATTAGTCCTGGCTGGCACAGGAGGGGGGGGCAACCCTGGCACTACAGTTGTACCCGGCGATGCCCAGCTGCTTTGCAACTCAAACTGATCGATGGAGAAGATGCTGGAGGGCTGGAATGTGCAGGGAGAGGACACAGGGAGCAGTGTTGAGCCTGTTGTTGTCAAAGCTGATGGTCTTTCTGGTTTTTGAAAGTCCAACGCATCATCAAAGGTCACCCACTGATGTGAGCGCTGCGGCGGAGCTGCTGCTGCTGTTGCTCTGGGATACATCTGGGGGAGGACGGGGAACGTAGAGCTATGACGGAGGACAGAAGAATCTCGGCAGGGTTCTGGTTTGGGATGGAAGTCGGGCGTGAGTGCGCGTCTCTGTGACGAGGCGGGGGCAGTGAACGGGTTGGTGCTGTTCGGTCTGGGACGGACATCACATAAAAAGGGGTTACAGGAATCGGGGAGGGCTTCCTGTGAGCGGCTACGACAAGGAAGAGGCGGAGCCAGCGAAGCAGGGTCAGGGTTAAGAGCATGGCCTGATTGAGAAAATAAAGGAAGCGGTGTGGAGTTGAGGGAGCGCGAGCCGGCGGACGAGGGAACGGAAACGCTGAGAGAGCTGTGAAGGGAGGAGCTCCTGGACAACGACTGGCTGCTGAAGCTGGACAGGAGATCAGAGGTGAGAAGATCAAAGGGGTCCCGATTTAATTGTGCTTCTTTTGGGATTCCATTTATTCCATTGACCTAAAAAAAAAAAAAGTTCAACAAAGGAGCACATTTTATTTCCACTGTATTACTGAATGAGTGTTACACAATATGAACAAAGGTATGTGCGTTCTCCTTCCAGCTGTTCTCAACAAAGAACTTTAAATACAGATACAGATGAAGCGTACAGAGATATTTATAGAATGATTGTAACTTTGGGGAAAGTCTTTCTCCTGTTTAAACATGTCTGTGTATCTGAGCACAAAGAATTCTTTCAGTAGAATTATGTGGAGGAACGCTCCGTCTCACACAGCACCCTGGTCCTTAAACCCAGTCAACACTTTGGGGATAAATCAAAACAATACATGAAAGCCAGGTCTCAGTACTTAACATCATAATTACTCCTGAGAGAAAGGCCACAAATCCCATCAGACACTTTACAAAATACATCCATTCAATAGTGGAATTGGTTCTACACACAGTGTTGGGTACCTCTTAACGAGTCCTCTAGATTTTAGAATAGAGCCAACAAGTGCAAGATGGATGTCCACATACATTTGAGCATAAAGTGCATACAAAGATATTACGGATGAGAAAATCCTTGTAAGAACAAATGAATGTGGAATTGTGGGTAAAGCTACTGAACATCTGTAAGCTGGTTTAAATCCAGGTGAAGTTGCCCCTTACCGCCGCTGTTTACCTCAACTGGTTGGACTGAACAGTTCGGATTGGAAATCTGTTTAAAGATCCGTTTAAAATCCGTTTAAAGATTTGTTACATCAGCCGTAAATACACAGCATAAAAACTATACGTCATTCAGTTATGCTCTTAAGAACTTAAGCTTTCATTTAAATCTAGAAAATTCACATCCAACTAATTGAGGTCAGCGCCCCCTTTGGGCACAATCACATAAAATGGGAACAATGAACCAAATGACATCAAACAAAACTTTGCTTGAACCTGAATTTACTGTCTGTTTTTCAAATAAATACTAATACCGGTCACTAGTAACTGGAACTAGCTGAAACGGGGTTCAAGTTAAGTTTTAGCAAAAACATGAAGCTACAAGAAAAAAAACCCAAAAACATTCCAATTATGTAAAATGCAAAAAAAAAAGGGGGGGGGGGGGACGACGAGGGATCACATACAATGAACTGACATTCAGAGGGACATGGGTTTAACAAACGCTGAGGTCAGCGGGGACATTAAATACCTGTCAACCTGAGAATTTCTCCTGCATTAGAAAGATAAACACACACACATCAACAGTAACACAACTATTTAAATACCAAAACAAGCAGTTAGAAGAAAAAAGGTCAAACAACGTTTGATTGTAATACTGCTGAGTGTGTAATCTGTCTTCAATATATTTTGTTTCTTTTAACAGTTTTTTGCATTTAGACTTTTTAATACTAAACCATCAACGCAAAGAAAAATAAACACAGTTTTATTAAATCAGGTGTCAACATTCCGGGGTCCTGAGTTCAAGTCACCGATATTTACATTTGGTTATTTAGCAGACGCTTTTATCCAAAGTGACTTACAGGTATCCCAACTTGTTTGGGATCAAAACACAGGGTTGATACAGCGCCCCCTGGAGCAATGAGGGTTAAGGGTCTTGCTCAAGGACCCACATTGGTAGATTCAGTGCACCTGGGATTTGAACCCTCAACCCTCAGATTGATAGCCCAATACCCTAACCCCTGAGTTTCCAAACCCCGACATGGTAAACAAGGTCCCTATTGTGTGGCATTTGCATGTTCTCCCTGTATTTGAATGTGTAAGAATTCTATGCTTGTTGCTTATGATAAGATTAATTACGGATAGCTGTGCATGTGTGTGTCTGCCAACACTGATCAGGATAAAAGCTTACATCAGCGATTTTAATGATAAAAAGCTGAACGTCTGCTTAACGTCTGAAAAACGTGAGACTGTTAGACGAACTGCAGCACTAACCTGAGACTCAGGTGCAGGAGCAGGGGCGGGTGCTGCCTCTGGTGGAAGCGTATGTGAGGAGCGACTGCGAGGGGGTGGTTTTGGTGATGCCAGTCCTGGCGGAGGTGCCGCCACACTTCCTGTAGCTGCATTATCCGATGGGGGCTGCTGAGGCGCTGCCTGTGTGGGAACCATGGGAGGAGGCAGCTGGCTCTGTATCGGTGGGCGTACGGCTGTGGGGGAAGGCGGAGCCTGCATGGAGGAAGACATCTGGGGCCTGACGAGACCCTGGTGAGAGGGAGGAGGAGCCACACCTGAAAACAAAATGCCATTAAACTTGGGTTTATAAAATAAAAAAATCATTATGACATTTTAAAAACTGACCACTAAACAACAGACCACATGATACAGAAATGTTTAAAATGTTACATTTAGTATACTACATAACTACATTGTCTCTCATTAATTAGGATTCATAATGTTGTCAGTAATCCATCAAATTAATCTTTAGGAAGAGATCTGTACATGACCTCCCTGTAGGCCCCTGAATATTCATTTACCAGTAGGGGGCTCCGCTGGTTTGTTTGGATCGGGGATGGGTCTTGGGGCTCCAGGGTGGTTGTCCAAGGTCGGCCTGGGGGCTCCTGGATGAACCTCAGCGGTGGGTCGAGGGGCTCCAGGATGGGATGGAGGAGGTGGTCTGGACTGAGTGGTCATGCTGATAACTCCTGCTCTGGGAGGAATGTTCTGAAATAAAAGTAAATACAGAATCCCACATTCAGTAGTTCAGGATTTATAAGTGATGAAATGATTTAAAATAAATTTAAAAATTGAGGTTTATAACAATTTCATATAAATTGATTATTTAATGCAACTCTTTTTTTTGCCTTTATCATCAGGGGGCGCCACAGTGATGAACTCGCCTATCAGACCCGGCAGTGTTTACGACACATGCCCTTCCTGACAACACTTACACTCTACCCGGTTTGGAACACAGAAAATGGGGGCAATCAGAGCAGCCGATTCACCTTAAATCCATGTTTTTGGACTGTGGGAGGAAACCGGAGAACCCGGAAAAAACCCAGAGAGACACGAAAAAGAAAGCGAGGCAATTAGTGTCACAATTTAAACTTAGCCAGTTCCACAAATAAAATAATATCCTTCATGTGCACAGTTCAGTGTTTACAAACCTCAAATGAAACTGATCTACTGTCCTCACACACAGAGGAGTGTGTCCTCCACATTCAACCCATCCCTGCTGAGTGAAGGGTCCGGAGCAGGGGGCAGCCCTGTACACAGCGCTCGGGAGCAGCTGGTGTTAAATAACTTGCTCCAGGGTTTCCTTGATCAATAATTCCCCCAAATTAACCATGAATTAGGTTATTCCTACACTTTTATTTTCACAATTGTAAAAAACAACGGTTGAAAGAAAGCCATTAAAGGCAAGACATCGTTTGATGAGCAACAGAGTGAAGACTTTTAGAACCTGAGGCATTAGGTGTATTAAAATATTAAGAATAACACAAAAGGACGACTACAAAGGCATTTAAAAAGCTACGCAGCATTATAAAGCCAGATTAGAACCCAAAAATGAAGGTCATGTCAACTACTTCAGAATCATGAAGACCAGGCAGCTTCTGTATTTCCCCACCAGTTTTAATAAAGTTATTTCTAAATAATCCATCGGATTAAATTGTCATCGGCAGCTCCTGATCGCTCCGTTGTGGGAAAGCCTGTTTTTGTTGTGTGGCGCTCGCCTTTGGTTCCGTTGGGTCAGGATGCGGTACGATACAGAGGGGTCACCTCAGAGGACAGTTACAGACATCATCTCCCTGCTTCCAATGTCTTTTAAAAAAGAACCCGGTGTGTTGATCTGACCGTGCAGCGCTCACAGATGTGTGTTATTGTATAAAATGTCACAGCTGGACAAACGGCGCTGTATTATTTACTTATTTTAAAGCATCGAAACAGATAACTGAGTGAAAACATGGATCCCCATTCTCTCTTTTATACTTACAGGTCTTGAACTGCCGGGTGGTCCAGTGGACTGACCTCGCCCTGAAAATTTGAAATCAAATATTTGGTTGTTTTTCTCAACAAAGTTATATATTATATAACACCATCAGTGAGTTTAACACTACTGTTGACTTTTATCACGACATTCTCACAAAAGTCTCATCATTTTCTAAGTGTGCAAGTAACAAAAACTGTCCACTGTGTGAAGTGACCGCTGCTGTGTGAGGTGACCGCTGCTGTACTCTCATCCCAGTGCAGTTCATTAACTCCACACCTATTTTTTGTGACCGTTGGGTTAAGCCCAGTTGATGCCGGGCCAAATCCATCGGTCCATGTATCTGTACAGATTCCATAATTACACTGTCATTGAAATAAAATGACTGAAATCTCGGATGGAAGCTTATATTCCCCCAAAAACCCAGGAACAGAAACTTTGCCTGAAAAAATTTTTGATTTGGTTACAGCGTAGAACATGAACACTCACCAGTAACTTCTGCTCGGGGTAAAGCAGGGCTTTTTTGTCCTTGATAGCATGAAGAAGGAAGTGATTTATTATATCAATCATATCAGTTTATCATTTATGCCTAAGAGACCTGATTCGCACATTCAAATCAGATCAGTAATAAAAAAACAAAAAAGGTCAATAAAAAAGTTCCTTATGGCAGTAGTTAATGTGAGCAAAGACAGTGGAACACAGGAGTTTCGACAGACATTTTTCTTCTCAACTGAATCACATAACACGCACAACACTGTACTTAAATTAAAACTAAAATTATGTGGTTTCTTTTAAAGCTATTTATATATTGCACCCATTTTTATTTTCTTTCTATACTTCAATACAAAAATCAATTATATTTTTATAAATATAGAGTTTTATATAAGAAATGATTGTGCATTTTAATCCACATTAAGATAAAAAAGCGACCGCGTCTCTCTCACTGATACATAAAAACTTCAGGATTTAAATTTGTGTTCACAGGAATGCACTGTGACTGGATCTAATTCATCTGCTTTATATGCAGATAAATATGATGTTATTTTATTTAAATAAAATGTTTTAAAATGTTTGAAGCTTGGATAAATAAAATGTTAAAAGTGTATAAGCTCAGTCTGACATGCATTTTATTATTATATACACTGTTTAAATGCTGTCATCTAATGTCTACATTATTACACTTAATAACAATATGTTAATTTCCCAAAGCCAGTATTATTAACAACACGCAAACGCAGGAAGTGATGAACATTTTGAAAACCAAGGCTACCAAATGCCTGTCACTGCCAGCTGTTAGACACTAAGAACAGATTAAACAAAAAGTAGAAAGCCAAACACCTTTAGTTCAGTTAAATTAATGCCACATGGAAGATTTAAATGAGTTATAACCATAAACAATAATATTGGTTTCTTAATATATATGTAATACAATTATTACATAAATATTAAAAAATAAATCTTGCAATAAATCTCATTAAGGAATAAAAAAAGTATTTTGGAGGGAAATGTGCTGCCCAGTGGTCACAGTTCCTCCAACAGGATACTGACCAAAGACTGTGCAACAAAATGTAGTTATCAGTTCAATTGTTTTTGGCCAGATCAGATCAGTAGATCATTTTTAATGATTCTTTTAAACCACAATTTAAAAGCAACATCTGATTTTCATTAGTTAATTTTTATGAAATTCTTATTTATCATCACTTTTTTTCATTTTTTGACAAAAAGGCATTAAAAATACTTCAGATATACAGTTAGATATTTAGTCTGTTTCAGATTGATAAAAGTTTAATGTGGTATTACAACGCATCATAATTTATGCATAAACTTTATGCAACTCCAACAATTAATATTAATTGAACTTCTCTGATGAGTTCATCTCATTGTGTGTTAATTCCCATCGTTTCTGAAGTTTAAAGGAAAATGTAAATATAAAGACAGGACTGTGATGGTCAGTATGTGCTGCTGAAACTCATTAATATTAATTACAGGTTTGGCCGAACTCGTTGCTTTTCATTTTATGAACTTTACTTACTAAAGCGAAGTAAGTACCAAAACTATGCAGTACCTGAGGGCGGAGGGGGGCGTTGTGGAGGAGCAGGTCTGGCAGGGGGAGCATGGGGCCTTGGGGGAGGCGGACGTTTGGGTTCCAGTACTTGAGATCCAGAGGCCCCCACTGCCTGGTTATCAAAAGCAGAACCTACAGAGAACGATGATGAACCATTACAGCTGAATGATATCACAACAATCATTTTCTTCCTGAAATATAAAGGTTCTCAAAATGAAGTTGTTTTAAATCTAAAATGAAAAGCCACTTCCTGGACGGTGCATTTCTGTAGTTTTTATGGTCAATTATAATGTGTCCTCATGACTTTGAAAGGGGTCACACACATAAAGTACCATAACATTGAAATCACAAAGCATCTATCACAGTTAAGGTAAACATGTCACTGCTTTCAGAATAATTAATATGACTAATTATAAATGTGACATCAATAGTTTTAAAGCACTTTATATTGTTCATAAAATCTGCAGAAGACAGAAAGACAGCCGTGTGTGTTGTACCTTGCTGGAGTCCAGCTGTCTGTGGAAGAGCTCTGCTGGGCCTGCTGGGAACGGCGGGCTCATCGTGGGTTGGCGAGGGACATGGACTGGAGCGTGGTGAGGCAGCAGGAGAGACGCCTGCAGCTATGCTTAGCGTGGGCTGCAGGTGCTGGGGTAGAACGTCCTCAATCTCTTCATCCACATCACCTTCAAACCGTATTTACATTCAGTTATCGGAACATGTACTGAATGTTATGGACACGTCTCAATCAGCCAACACGTTACAGACTGTCCATACAGGACAATGACACGTTGTTCATAATCTGACCGTCACAAACTGGACATCATTCCAAAATATAACATGCAGTTATGTGACCTCTGGTAAAATACCAGAGTGTAGTCTTCAAAGTCATGGCTCCTTCATTTAAACAAAACTGTTGCAGATTTAAATCCACAGCATATAATCTATAGATAGCTCACATACCCTCCATCTCAAACTCATCCCTCATGTCTGTATCCTCAGCCAGCAGTGTGGAACTGGCCGATGTGGGGATACTGCCACAAATCCGCTCCACACTCATCTCTTCCTCCAAACTCTTGATCCACCCCGCGCTCTTCAGACGGATGTCTATAGTTTTTCCCATAACCTAAACAAAGACAAAAACATTTACCTTCACTAACATGGGCATCACTTTCAGCCTTGATTAATAAATTCATACTATAAATTAAGTACATTATACACGTTAAATGAAGGAGACACTAAAGCAGGACTGACGTCTCCGGCTGAAAGGTTTGAAAGGTGAATAAATGGATTGTACTGCTGAGTATAAATGTGTACTCACTGCTGTAAATACTCTAAAGACGAGGGCTTTCTTTTACACAAACCGCAGCCAAAATTTAAATATGAATTGAATAATATCTGTATTTTATCTCATTTTAACATGAATGACTTGAATAAAACTCATAATTGTACTAGATTAATTTTTACAACTTAATATTTGGAGTCCGATGTTATGCTGAGTGTCCTGTAGATAAATTAAGAGAAGTCTCACAGGAAGGAAGCAGCAGCTAGATTCATTTGATGTTGTTGTTAATATTAAAATAGATCCTCGATCTGATCGTCATATTTAAATGGTACATATATTAATAGCCATAACAACAGAGTAAACCAGCCATATATGACCAGTAAACACAAAAGGAAATGTGATTAAAGAGAGAAGAAGTGATATTTTAAACATGATTATCATGCAGGTTCAGGAACTACAGTTATTATGAGTGTACATTTGTAAACATGTTGCATCGCTCTTATAGAAGTCAAGCATTTTTATAAAAATCCTGCGTTCAACAGAACAACTGAAACTGGGTTACTTACAGTGGAGGCGCTCAGTGAGAGTGCAGCCAGTGCAGAGTACCCCTCTAAAAAGGTCACCCACATCTTTTCTTCCACAAACCTTTTAAAGGAAAAGCAAAATCCAGTGAACTCAGAGCAACGACACAGTACCCCCCCACCCACCTGCACAACACCCCACTAAACCATTCAAACCTGATCAGAATGACTTCCCCAAAGTTAGCAAACTTATCCAACAGCTCGTCTATCAGAGCGTCATTAAAGTAGTCATCAGGTCCTGAGCTGCACAGTGAGACGAGGATAGTGCCATCCGGTGGTCCTTGCAGGGCAATAACATCTTTATACACCTGATGACGTGCTTCTGGATCCACTTCTAAAACGTCCACGTCTATAACTGCCACCACGGGCCTGAAACACATCAACAGTGCAGTTGTGTATTTTTGTGAATAATAATAATAATCTCCCTCTTGTGCCTTATCGCTTTACTAATCAGCAAATAACCTGTTGATAAATTTTCTGGAATCAACATTTTAATCTAATTATTTTTGACAACAACTATATTTACACAATTTATGTATCTAAAAAATTCAACACACAGCAGATGGATACACAATGATACATTATCAACAACATCTGTTTATTGTGTGTAATAAATAATACATATAGAATAACATGTACACAAGGCATTGCATGATAAATGAGTAAACATGAGTAAATATGAGTAAAGGAGAACCTGAACTTCCTGTATACTGTTTATCTGTCCTCGTCTGCTTTCCAGTACTCTGTAATGAGGTCA
Source organism: Xyliphius kryptos (assembly GCA_025769995.1). Taxonomy (NCBI): domain Eukaryota; kingdom Metazoa; phylum Chordata; class Actinopteri; order Siluriformes; family Aspredinidae; genus Xyliphius; species Xyliphius kryptos. Next base: position 7,950 of record JAOUQT010050705.1, on the reverse strand, counting down.
AACTCAATACTAACATTTTTAATCACAGTAAATAAATAAGGACACCCCTCTGAAAAGATCTGAATAACATGAACGTTAGTTTAGTAACTCCTGCATTAAAGTAGATAATATAAAAATGAATACAACCATAACAAACACGATTAAGATGTTATGTATGTGTGTTTAATCCGACTAATGGGGACGGGACAGAGGGTCAGTGCTTCTGCCTCACACCAAGAAGGTCCACTTGCTTTGGGTCACTGTTCTGTTGGAGGATTCCTGATCTCAGACAAAGTCAAATATTGTGATTTTTACACCAATATGAATGTAATGCATTTATTAGTTTAAATGTCTTTAAATCAACAACAAAATAAAACCATAGAGCTTACATGGTTAACATTGCAGCGTTTTTAGGAGAGGAAGAGTTTATTTTTGTTTGTTTGAGAAAGGAAGTGCAGGGGTGTCTGATTTAGTGGAGATGTCCGTCTCACCTGTGGTCAGAGGTTTTAAGCTCCGCCCTGCCGTAGTATTTTAGGTCACCAGGATCCCACGTGTGCTGACCTTCCTCTTCAACTGGAGCACCAACGACATTAAGGTCTAACTCCTCAGCTGGATGAAGGCACACAAAAAGTCAGGGTTTGATTTTATTTAAATAAAAAATTACATTTACCAAAAAAAAAAAATCTCACCAGTTTTCTGAAAGTTCCATTTTCTCCTCCTCCACAGGACCCGGTCAGTCCAGGCAGGAGTGCGGCATTTTTCACTCGTGTCATAATCATCCGAAAAAAGGTCATACTTATAGGTTGGAGCAAAGTTCAGTTTTCCTTCAATAAAGCCCCGAAACACCTTTAATAAAAGGCACTGAGGTTAGTTCTCTTATTTATAAACCACACACATTTAATAAAACACAGAGAGACTTTCATTAATGCTGTTTCCTCAATAAACATTAACCTTAAACAATCTTTATCTTCTTTATTTTACACAAATAAAGCTCTGTATTTTAAGTAATATAATTATACATGATTGATTAAATAAATAAACATTTCCTTTTCAAATCTTTCGTAGCACCATCTAATTAAAATCCTCATCTGATTTATAAACACACAAAGTGATACTCAGTCCTAATTTAACATTTAAAACCTTAAAACAATCAATTAATACAGAACGATTGGGCCACGAGAAAGAGATAAAATACAAAACAGTTAAAAAAACAACTGAAATGATCCCAAAGGTTCCTGCAAAGGTTTGTCTGATTTATCAGAACATCATACATCGGCGGCTTTGGCAATAACTTACATTTACATTTAGCAGATAGTTTTATTCAAAGTGACTAACAAATGAGAAACTTGGTGCAGAAAGATAAAATAATGTATTCATTGGTATAAAAGTATTTTCATATTTACTTTCAAAAGACTTTAAATATATTTTTTTAATTATCAAGAAGTAACATTAAAACTTTTGTTAATACAAAAACACTTTCTGTTATAAAAATAATAAAAGTATGTAGAGTACATAATAAAAGCACAGACTGACGTGCACACAGCGTTACCTGGCCTGCATTCTTCTGTTCCACCAGTTGGTCTCCCGCAATAAGAGCGTCCCAGTTCTGCTGCTTGATCAGATCTTTGACCTCGTCGTTGGGCAGACCGATACGGTAATTAAAGTCGCCACACCAAAAAACATAATCATGTGAGTAGAGCAAGCGGCCCTATTAACAACAAAACAGAATAAAAATGAAGGTCAATCTTTAAATCTTATTATTATTGATAGTATAGTAATAGCTAAGCTCCTCCCACTCACCATTGGAAATGAGAGTTTGCGAGTGATCTCATTATAGTCATCGTTTCGCTCTTTGACCTGCGACTGACCCGCCGCAAAATGGGAGCACACGAAGCAGATGCTGGTCGTGTGAAACAGCATACGTATGGCGACGCCCCCTTTATTTCCAGTGGCTCCACCCATACCAGTCTTCACTGTGTCTACAGCAACATCTCTGTTTATTAATGAGGAAAAAAGTAAATGATGATAAAAGCAAGAAACACGTTTTTCTGATACATACATTTGAAATCACATTTTTATTAAAATTCATGGGATTTAATGTTGGTTATTTTTAGGCATGATTCTTTCTGCTATTTTCTAATAACGTAGGCTTTTTGGTTAGATTAAAATTGGATAGTGCTGCTGGAGGGCACTATGCCCTCAATCTGCTGCAGAGTCTGCTGTTGTATAATCGCAGGGGCTGCAACGCCCTGAGACCCAAAATAAAAAGCTGATGTCCTGTTTGAACATGCTTTAATTCATTTGTTTGGAATTTATATGGATTATTTTAGTAACCCTGTATTTGGTGTATCCATAATAATGATGCCAAAAGTTGTCTTATTTCTTTAAAAAATATTCTTTAAAATATTGAGCACCAGTGTATTCATATATTAACTTTATATATAAACTCAGCGTGTATGACACACAACACACTTATGTATTATATATTCTCAGTTTTATCATATTGGATTTGTGTTTTGTCTGATAATCACACTATGACTGACATCCCAGCATACTCACTAATATCACATAAAACACATTAGTTTTAAAAACAATCAAACCTGATGAAGGCTGCATGCTGAGGGCGAATGAAGATAAAAAGGCAAACTCCCACCAGCTGCTCTGAGGCCAGCAGCACATACTTATGATCCCTCGAGATGTTCTTCTGCAGTTCTGCTGCCCAAAGCTTCTGATTGGTAGTACTTAGGAAAAAAGAATATGAGGTTTGTTTTTAGCTGCACTTCTGCTTGGCGTTGTCCATATAAATCAGCGAAAATAAAAACAAATTGACAACAACCTCATTTAAAATAAAATAATAATAATTTGACCTTACACAGTTAACTCAAAGAAAATCTATGAATACACAACCAGGCCAAAATAATCACTCACTTAAACATCATTGGGCTCTGTGTAATGCACACATTCACTGTAGATTTATTGTAATAAACACAATGCAGTGGCATCCCAGACGTGAACTACTCTTTAATCAGATTTCTTCGATGATGGGAAAGTCAAACTATGTACAGTCTATCACTACACATCCCTAAAACCTTCAAACAGTCAGGATTATAAGGTGGACAATTAATGATTTCTTATATTTCCTGAACCTGGGGTGCTATAAAAGAAATTTGCAGTCATTTCAAATAATAAGTTAAATGGATGAACAGTGAACTCATGCATGCTTCTCACCTCGCACTAACAATGTTTCCAGCATTCAGCTCCACCATTTCCTCAAAACCAATAGCAAATATATCTGCAGGTTGGGATTTGCTGTCTGAGATACAGATCACAGAGTTCAGCACTGTATAATACACTTTATACTTTTTAACATTAGAAATTGAAAGGGCTGAAGAAACAAAGCTGACCTTGGAATTCGGGGTGTCCTGCCTTTTTGGGGGCATCCAGCAGCCAGTCACTGAGGGTCTGATTACGAAACGCGATGCTACGAAACTGCTTGCCGCCATTCACGTTCCATGTGCCCACACACACACGGATTTTCTTGGGTCGAGTGTACTGGTGGTGATTCTGACACATGCCCAGCAGCACTCTGGGAGATGCTACAAGGAAAAAGCATCCCAGTAAGAGACAAGGAATACACAACTCTCCCAAAATATGCACCACTAATCAAAACACTGTAATTATGTAAAACACGAGATGAAAAGATTATTAAAAACTTGTGAAAAAATATGCAGATGGAGCAAACGATAGAACAGCGTTACACATGACTTTATAAAACAAAGTTACAATATACGGCCAAAAGTACAAGAGATTCATTCTCAATATTTAACATGGGTGTTTCATCTACTTCAAAAAGGTGCAAAAATATCAGTAAACTCTTTGTAGAGGAAAACTCTATGTGGTTACTTTACAAACATAAGGCGCACATACAGCAACACATTGGTCTGTGCATACACCGGAAGTGAAACACATAAAAGATGACCCCATTTCATCGCACTGAAAAGTCTTTTCAAACTTTAACAACAACTTTTAACTTAAATGCTCTGTGAAAGCACCACATGATCTCCCACCACCAGTCCTAAATACCACCACTGCTGCAGCTGGGTGCTATAGATATAAAAGGAAAGCTCCATGTTAAACTCACTTTTGCACTTCAAATGCAATGATTTAGTGTCTCTAAACTTTTGGCCATATAGTGTGTATTATCGAAGACAGACAGGATCAAAACAATATCACTGAAACAGATGTGAAAATGAAACACATCAAAGTGAAAACAAAACTGTGAGACTGTGAGGCTTCAACAAAACTGCACCACACATACTGTACCTGATTGTAAAATAGGCTCAGAGACTAAACATGTTTGCCGAAGAGAGAAAAACAGAAAAAGAAGTTTCACAGTTAGACAGCAAAAGAGATAAATGAAAAGTACAGAGCTGCAGTGTTCGAATTCACAGACCCCCTACAGCTGAACAAAAGAACTGACACAGAGACACACAAACATCCTGCTGCATTCACTGTATAGAAAAACATAAAGTATAAACCACATATAATATGTACATGGAATTTAATATCAATTCATGTTATAGGGTAAAGTGCACTATGGACATGTATAAATAAAAACTAAATGAAGGCAGCGGTCTGATTGACATACCGTACAGACTGCTGGTTGTAAGGAGCGCTCGGGCTTTATCAGCGAGGTCACTGTTTAGAGTGCTGCCCAGTCTCAAAACATCAATAGCTTCTTGCTTAGAGCTGTCAAAAAAATTGTTCTGGATGGTTCTGGTGACTGAACGTGCACCGTCCTTCAGCTTTCCGCCCTGCGGAACACAAAAAGTATAAATACTAACAATACAAAAAAAAACATAAAAATAGTTTAGATGTAACTCCACCATATTCATCATTACTAACACACAATACTGTTAAATCAAAAACGTAACGTTAACGACAATAAAACATTTAAACATCAGGGTAGACCTCAACCAACACTGATTATAATGACTGAATAATAAAGAGACAAAAAATCTCAACCAAAAAAATGTAATAATCCTTTTAAAGCAGTCAAGTCTAAAAACAAGGAAAAGCCACTGGACTGATTCACAATAAAATACAATATAAAACTTAATGCACTCGTATATAATGCATGTTATAATGTGTTTATAACAACATTAGATACACAAAACAGAAAGAGTTAAATCCCTATAAAACCTGAACATGAAGACTCACCGTAAAGGAACATCCAAAGGAAAGCAACAGACAAAAACAGCAAGAACAGACGCACAAAAAGGATTTAGAAAACATTACAATATGACAAGAAATTCAATCTGTAAAGAGGAGGAGAATACAGCCAGCAGGAGTGGCATCATCATCATCATCATCACTCCTTTCACATTAAACATTTTAGAAGATGACACTAAGATGTTATTTACAGGGGGGGGGGGGGGTTACATTAGTGTGGCTGCAAAAAAGCCACACTAATAAAGATTTGAGAAAAATGTTAATTTCACAAGAAAACTTAAATCCAATTAAAAAAAAATTAAATCCAATAAATTGAATAGCACAAAGTGTGGTGATCAATTTCAATATTTTGGATTTTAATTAATTAAAACATTAAGAGAATTAAATACTAATGTCTGCAACACAAAAAAGGTATTTTATTATTGCAGAGACTAATCATTGCAGTTTTAAAAATAAAATTCAGAAGCATTCTAACAATGGAGCTTTAAGAGTCTGAGGTTGCTGTTGTCTTATTCTTCTCCTTATGGTGCATCATATGGTGTTAATCAGAGCCAGATGTCATGCCACGCCAGGTTTAACTATTTAAACTTGTTTTGTGCCATATCTGTTTTTATTCTTACAACATTAACAATCTGAAAAGCATCTGATGTCTGCATACTTATTAACAGAGGTTGTAGTTTAGGGTTTTGATTTGAAATAAGAAGTATCATAAGATTGCAAAATGATTATTAAAGAGGTTTGCATGCAGAGACTGCTTTGCATTTTGTAACATAAATTACTACAAATTAAAACGGTACCTTGGCTTTGCCATCCAGTGCCCCTGTGCCAGCATAAATCTTGCTGATGGAATCTCCATTGACTGACCACATGGTGCGGAAAACCTCCTGAAACCGCGCCACCAGCTGAGGTTTTTCTGTAAGACCCATGGCCTCTAACTGCTGTGGAAGAACCTACAAAAGCCATTTTTATTTTAAAACACTATCATTCGATAAATGTCAACTGTAATTAAATAATTCTCCTCTCTCTCTCTCTCTCCACCCCAATCTTAATTTAATCAAGCCATGTTAAAAATGGCATGAACTGTTCAGCCTGGTCAGTTTATTAACCTCAAGAGCAAAGAAGGCTTGAACACTGTTAGTCCTATCCAGGCAGTCCAAACAGTTGACACGAAGGGTCCCAGTCTGACATCTACCGGTAGAAAAGGACAAAAGTAACGTTTACCTTAAATAAGGATGTGCAATGGTCACTTAACTTTAGTGTTTAATTTGAACGCCAACTTTTAATGTGAAGTCATTTAAAATACAAGATATAAAAGCACCTCTCAATTCCAGCCTCAGCAGAGTGATAAAAAAAGGCGCATTCATCCAGGAACTTGCTGATTTGAGGTTTTAGAACATGCTGAAGTTTATCAGTCTTTCCTCCCTTTACCATTTGGTGGTAGTCAAAATTCACCATCTTCACAGAGCTGAAATGCTCGGACGCTTTCAGGTGACTCTGTGGGATGCAAATCATCATGTGTGTAATTCTAAAACAGTCTTTTTAAATACTAAAATAATAATGACAGATGTGCGGTGTGGCGGTGTCGTGTTTAAGCCGGGTCACTTGGCCGTATAAGAAATGTGTCATGAGCCGCAACCAAAGCTCACAACCCCAGTAAGCAGAAGTGAAAGGTTTTGTCGGCTTTATTATGAATGATTAATGTTGTTATAACTGGGGAAGGCTTTTTGGACTGGATTATACTGAATGTAACAGGTGCCCTGTATTTAGTTTAAATAATTTATGTTGTGTCTATGCTCAGATAAATGAGAACGTTTCTATATTACTGGTTTATATTTATTAATAGAAGTTGACCTCATGAACACCTACCAAACATATAGAAACTGTGCAGCATAGAGTATTAAAAACACTCAAAAGTTTTCATACCTCATTACAAACTTTCGGTGAATAATATAATTTATGTAATGAATTCTGTAGCACTCACCTGAAACGCTTTGCTGAGCATGTGCTCCCCCTCCTTCATACCCAGCAGGTTAATGATCAACTGTTTGCCATAAAGCCTTCGTAAAGCAGTGAAATGTCTGTACGTCATACAAGATAAACATTAGAAAATCTGGAAAACCTTGAAATGTAGATGTAGTAAATACTGAGAACACAAAAAACTAAGCTTGACTGTCTGTGATTTACAGACCATAATATTTCCATTTCTTGCTTATGGAGAAGTTAATGAGATAATGAGATACAGGAAGAATGTCAATCTTAGTTCATTACAGAGAACATGCTTGCTTTAAAGTGACATGGTTCCCAGTTTGAATCCCGATCTGGGCTTTTCATGTTCTCCTTGTGTCAGTGTGGGTTTCCTACGGGTTCTCTGGTTTCCTCCCACAGTCCAAAAACATGGTTTTAAGGTAAATTGAATCATCTAAATTGCCCTGTATAGAGCGTGCCCAGCAAGAGATTGGCACCCTGTCCTGGGTGTATCTTCCCTTGAAACATTTTACCTTGAATAGCCATTAAGTATAATATATAATATTAATATGATATAATATTACAATATAGTATTAATATATATATTTTTTTTATTTTAACTTTTCTCCAAACATGAGTTCAATTCAAATTAAAACCAGGCTTAATAATCTATTACTTAAAAACAACAACGCAACAACGTTTCACACTTTCCTTTTTCAGTTGTACACATTTTTAACGGACTGAAAAATGTAATGAATAATTTATCATGAGCAT
>JAOUQT010050672.1:0-10815 GCA_025769995.1 Xyliphius kryptos | reverse complement strand
TAAATAGAATGAATCTGCAGGAGCGGGCAGTTTTCGTGACCTGATCTGAAAGTTTTAAATGATTGTCAATTGAAAAAACAAGATTACGGACCAAGTCAGTTGGAGAGATTGTGGAACCCTCAATTTGGAGGTTCAGGTCATGATGAATTGTGCGTTTAGCTGGGATTATAAGCAGCTCAGTCTTTGCCAAATTTAATTTAAAATGACAGGCCTTCAAACAGATATGTTGGTGAGGCCCAATCTAATTAATTGTACTGACCAAACTGCCAGAAATCAGTTATTATAAATTAAGAAAGAGAATCCTACAATAACAGAACAACCAAAAGTAATTTAAAATTCGGCTGAAATTCAGCTAAGAACATTTAATAGGCAGTCTAAACATAAAAAATGACAGGAAATTAGATATTTCGAGTCTGACTATCCTTTAAATGTGTACTGAGCTCTGATACATAACAGATTCCATGTAAACATGCCCAAAAAAAACAGTTTACCAATATACTGTAAGTTAAGAGTGAGCAGCACAGCATATTTCAATAATATAAAACTGTATATAAGAGAAAATATTGTATTTTAACCAGAGTAGTGCCTTCCTTGTGTTGATAAAGCACATTGCCTCTGCTATTCCCTTTTTATTAATATTCTGCTAATACCTTGAGGGCTTTGTCTCTCTGCTGTACTTTGTGAACTAAGTAAGGTAGAATATAATAGGCCTCAAGTGCAGTCCATTTGAAAGTGAAGGAGTTATTCAGCCTGAGAAAAAAAAGCTAATTAGTGTCTGTGTAAAGTGTACGTTATTTTAAACGTATTTAAAAAAAAATGACGTGATTAAAAACGAAACTGAAAAGCAAATGATTTAATGCAGGAAACGATGTAGGGAATAATTATACAGACACACGCGCGCACACACAAACACACAGATGCGAAGCCATTCTCCAGTACAATTGTAGATTTGGTTAATATGTTTACACACACACGCACAGTTACATTTATATGACTGCATAAATTTAAAAAACTCTAAATTGAGCAAAATACTGCAACATGAATTAACACAATAAAACTTTATATACTGTTTCGTCTACAAATGAAACTATTTGAGACAGGACAGAAAAGACAGAATTATAAAAGTCTTTGCTTTTCGGATCACTGACATTCCATTTCATTATCTTTCACTTAATCCTATACTAAAGCAATAAGGCACGAGATTCTAGTGTGTTGGTAACCGTTTTATAAAAGCAATAAGGCACTCAAGGTCGTGCATTATTGTGAATAAACGGGAAAGAGGTGTTTTTAGGTACGACAAATCAACTAAACAAGGTACGGCAAAATCGCTAAAAAAAAAAAAAACCTCCCCTTCCGTGACATAATCTGTGTTTTCAAAATGAACCCTGATGCAAGTAAACGATTTCCAGTTTCTTTAATAATCAAATCCTTCCATCGAGTGGTGAAATTACAAAAAGCAGTTTATGAAAAACTTCGAAAATCCTTTTTTTTATATTTCACATTTATACGAATGTGAAACGAGCCATGGCGCAGTTTTTACATAAAAAAAATCCTGTGGCCCACCACTATCCAAAAGAAGTTATTAAATGACACATTGTAGCTTGATGCAGCGTATATAATGACAATATAGTTTCTGAATTTCCTCAGTGTGAAACCTGGACCTGTTTAGATAAACGCAAAGGTGATTCTGGCAGGCATTGAAGAGAGACACACACGAAGCTCTTACTCAACTGCTCTCAGTCTCTCTCTGGTTTTAGTTTTTAGTTTTTATAGCATTCCATGCTTTAAAAAGCTCAGCTCACATAGATATGTTGTGGAAAATAGCAGCAATATTTAAATGGCTGTTTCCCGATTGGTTCATAGCCTATCCTAAATGAGATTTAACAAAAGTAGGCATGATTTAACTCGTAAAAATTCCAACTGGGAGAAATCAATCCTATACAGGTAAAGGCATAATTCAGAGGTAAAACAGAGGAATAATTTATACATCTGCACAAAGCGCTGTGGGATTAGAAAGTTTGTTAAAACTTATTAGACGAGGCTGTGGTGAGCAGATGGCGGGCGTGGTCACGCTGACCATCCGATTGAGCTGATTGATTGATTGACTGATTGATCACGCTTCTCACGCATTTTAACGGGTGGGCGATCAGGACGCAAGGGGGATTTTTAGACGCGAGGGGGCGATAGATAGAAGCGCGAGCGAAAAAATAAGACACGCGAGCGCAAAAAATGAGAAGCGCGAGCGAGAAAATGTGCAACAAAGAAAATTGCTTACAAATTCTGTTTTTGAGTTCTCAAAACTTTCGGACCTTTTCTGACGCCATACATTTATGACTGTTCATTTTTTTGTATTGTACAAACATATAAATCTGTTGGGGCGGCACGGTGCCCAGCGCCCGAGACGGTCTCCCTGGATGGGCATGGGGAAGCCCCCCACGACTCTGGTGGAGGATTAAACGGGAGATAATGAATGACTTATCATCATTATTATTGAAGTGGATCTGTACTAAAGTCCACATTTTTGTAAGTTAAGTCAAATTTGGTTTCCATGAACAATTGATTTACATGATTTTGAAAAGTTTTAGTTGATGTTATGAATAGCTACAAATATGATTTGTTTATGAATAAAAAATGGCCCACGTGCAATGTTTAATAACTAGTTTATAAAGTCACTGTGAAGACACAGAAATAAAATCCCAATGCTTTCATCATATAATCAAACCGAGCTCATCTGCAATTCTGCTCACAGTAATTAAACTACAAGAAGTTTACGAAGGAAATGAGTTTGTAGCAGCCTTCTGTGTGAAACCTCCAGAAGGCTGTCCTCACAGCACAAGTTTTAGTGGAATTACACTATCAAGTTGACTAATAAAACACACAGCAGGGCTGAATGGGATCACAAACAGATGTTTGCCAAGCGTTTGCCCCAAGGAAGATTCAAAGTAAACCTATTTTAATCAGTGCCAACCAGCTAAACCTCAAAGCACAAGAATGCCAAACTAAGGAACTACGACAATTAAAAAAAAAATAGCTAAACAAAAGCTAAACGCACTAACAGCGCAAGCTCTCACACCTTACGATATGGAGGTTGTGGGTTCAGTACCCAGCGAGGTGGATAAGGGTCTTTCTGTGTGGAATTTGTACATCTTCTTTCAAAGTTTTCACTTCACAGTCCAAAAACCATGACTCCTCCCGATCTGCGAATGATTTGTGGAGCTACCCACTGATGGCCTGGTGACCTGCCCAAGCGGTTTCTCTGCTTATTGTCCCATTAGCAATAAAAAGCTCCAGCATTACCCATGACTACCATCAGGAGAAGCATCTCAGAGAATAAATGAATGATTCCACAAAGATTTCTACCTCTTGCCCATCCACCACTACTATTTTTCCTGAGTCAAGGCTATCTGCAGCATTCTTGGATCTAGTTCAGACCAGTTTTTTTCACCTTGTGATGGCAATCTAAAAGGTAAAACTACACATGGCATGGTTTCTCGGCTCATATTAATCATGTGGGTAAACAGAACGGAAGACCTAAACAAGGAGGTTTATATGATTATTCAATTAACTGGCACATAAAGTACCACATTTATAGGTTTAAACTATTTACCCCAGTCACAGCACACAAAACAGCCAATTTCTTTCTAAATCTACAGTTTAGAAACTGTCTAAATGACCTTTCCACTTACTGTAACGATAGTATTTGTAATTCTATTCATGTGTTTGTGGACTACAGTACATACTGTGTTAGTCCCGTTAGTACCGACAGCGCCGTTATTATTTGGTTGGTGCATTATTCCTATCCCAGCAGTGTCACTGAGGTGTTTAAATGAAACCACAGCAGCACTGCAAAACTGACAATTAACAATAAACACCCAAATTATACCTGCTAGTACTCAACTCCCAAAAACACTGCTGTGTCCAACCAACACATACCACCACCACACTGTCCTGGCAGAATCATCCACCACTAAACCTGTTCTTATGTAGTCCTGTAAAAATCAACAAATAATATGAAATGGGTATTTCTGGTCCTTTAATCCAGCCGTGACATTATTGACAATAATTCACACCTCTAACCAATTCACAGTCGTATTAATGCCAGATATACAATACATTATTTTAACGATTTTTTTTTTATGAGTTCTGTAATTTAGCCATAAGATGGCAGTATTTGCTTATTAGAGAAACTGGAAACCTGTTACTCAGCGATTAGTGTTCACTTTCAAAACCGGACTAGATTACGTCGCGGAAGACCAGTTCCTTAACGAATTGGATTGGGGTTTGTAACCACAGTCGTAGGCTTGTGGTTGAAGAACCAGCGTTGTGACCTGAAGGTCCCCAGCTTGATTCCCAGTTCCACCAAGTACAATACATTTACATTTGGTTATTTAGCAGACGCCTTTAAGCGACTTACAAATATCACAATTTAAGAACACAGGGTTGATACAGCACCCTGGAGCAATGAGGGTTAAGGGTCTTGCTCAAGGACCCGCATTGGTAATTTCAGTGGACCTGGGATTTGAACCCACAGCCTTTAGATTGTGAGTCCAACGGCGTACCCAGTGAGCTACCAACACCCTACAATGAGGTGTACAGGGCTGCCCACTGCTCCAGGCACCAGTGTGTATGTGTGTTTCACTTAACCAATGGGTTAAATGTGGGGGACAAATTCCTCTGTGTGCAAGTACAGTAGGCAAAATAGATCAATCACTAACAAAAGCAATATGGTACTCGAGTCTGTGCATTATTGTGAATAAATCCTGGGAAACAACAGCACTTTCCTGTGATTTATTTACAATAGTGCACAACCTTTCTTACCTCATTGCTTTATTAGTACACAGAGTAAAATAGAATAACAAAGTAATTAAAGAAACAAATATTCTACAGTCTGTAATTTTAAAACTGCACAGTTCATTTAAAAGGAAATTTTAACTGATAAAATGAATAGAAACATGATGTTGTACCCAATTAACCGGCCAGTCAGTGTATAACCACAGTGGCATGCTTTATCAAAAAACTGCTGCCCTTGCTAATAAAATTGCACTGACTTTCCAACAATGTTACTAGAATATGTAGTAATCCTATAAGTCATTCACCTTCATGAATTTCTCCTCCAAATCTTAACTTCACTGGTTTTTAACAAGGGCTAGGTCAGGGCAGGATTGTATCAAAAGCTTCTTTTTGTGGTCAATTAACCACTTGATTGGATGATCCCGCAACTATAAAGCAGTAGATTATCGGCAAAAGAAGACTGCTTACTGATAATACCACCCTGTCAATATTTTCAGAGCATTAATGAAAAACGATTCACAAATTCGTCTACAGTCAAACAGGATTTACCTACAACCTTGGTTTATTGGTATTGCTTTATTTGACCAGCTTATCCGACAGTTTCTTTGGGACGTACTTCACTCCAGCTCATCCTGCTTTTGGCATTGAAAAAAAAGGGGGGGGGGGCATCACGTGGCATAACAGTTAGCATGTACACCTTTCAGGGATAGGGATCCAGGTTTGGGTCAGGGTAAAGTTTTTATGTTCTCCACATGTCTGTATAGGTTTTTTCTGGTTTCCTCCTACAGTCCAAATATATGGATTCAAGGTGAATTGGTCTAAACTGCGCCTATGTAATATTTGTGTTCCCAGCAGTGGTTTGGCAGCTTCCCTGGGTGTATCTGCCCAGCGCCTGAAAAAATTATCCCTAAATAAGCATGGGGAATCCCTAGTGACTCTGGTCACTAACATATAATTAAACGGAAAATAATTAATGAAAAAGCTGCTACTAAAATTTGCCCCTATATAGTGTGTGTGCCCAGTAATTGATTGGTGCCCTGACCTGGATGTATGTGCCCAGTACCCTGTGATGTCCTCCCCTAGATGGGCATAAAAAAAACCTGCAAACCAAGTAGAGAATTCAGTGGAAGATAATTGGATAAGACAAAATAAAAATGCCCACACTTTTCTGGCCTGAGATCGACTTTTTCCAGTGGACAGGTCAACATAATCTACCAGGATTCATTTGATTTGAAAGCTTTAATGTTTAACCACACATCATCTTGATATTATTAGCTATAAAATATAATCAACAACAAAAAAAAAACACTATTATTCTGATGATTTGCACTGAATGGTGTCAGTCAGGTGTGAGGAGTCTGAACAGTAGCTGCTAATGATTATTTTAATGGGGGGGGGGTACTGATTCACATAAGTAGGTTGATGCAAAAGATGCTGTCAAATACGCAACATTTTATGTTTGTAAGAAAATGTGCCACATACACTTTTTCTGCATATAAATGTACATTTGCTGCCGTTTCACAAATATGTACAGTACAAGCCAAAAGTTTGGACACACCTTCTCATTCAATTTGTTTTCTGTGTTGTCACGACTATTTAAATAGTAGATTCTCACTGAAGGCATTAAAACTATGAATGAACACGTGGAGTTATGAAGTGCATGTTTGAAGTGCATGTTTTAATTTCTATTTTTTTCAAAATAGCCACCCTTTACTCTGATTACTGCTTTGCACACTGTTATTTATACTAATTAACCCTTATAGGCACACCTGAAAACCATTTCAGGTGACCATCTCTTGAAGGTCATTGAGAGAATGCCAAGAGTGTGCAAAGCAGTAATCAGAGCAAAGGGTGGCTATTTTGAAGAATTTAGAATATAAAACATGTTTTCAGTTATTTCACCCTTTTTTTGTTAAGTACATAACTCCTCATGTGTTCATTCATAGTTTTGAGGCCTTCAGTGAGAATCTACAATGTAAATAGCCATGAAAAAAAAAAGTCTGGTGGAAGTCTCTATAAAACACGACATGTGGCGAGGTTAACGGCGATCTACCAGTGTGCACTGTGAGAGCGACGTATTGGGCGCGCCTGCTCATATTTTTGATGGGATGGAAGTTATGATCTCAGATTACCTCAACATGCCAGTTCTGTGCTAAATAACCTGTATACATGTAATAGTTTAATAGCATTTTCAAAGGCTAAAATATCATTGTGTGTAGAGGGCTTAAACTGTTTAAAATTGACCTTTACATAAAAATTGGACATGACTAGTACTGACCTTAAAAAAAATTATAACATTACTTTCAAATTAAACAAATTCCCAAATATTAATGTAGCTTTGTATAAATAACAAAAACAACTTTGCATAAAGTTGCATAAAGCTGTCTAAACAATGTCATGTAATCACCCACTGTAATCGAAGAGAACGATGATCCATTCAAATGCAGAAGCCTACGACTTTTTTTCCCCCTCGAGTGTTTACAGTTATAGATTTTTTTTACTTTGCCAAATGCTGGTCTGCACTTTTATTATTTACTGTGTTTTCCGCTTGGGCTTTTTTATAAAAAAATTTTTTTTTATGAGCCATCTATGCCAATTTTTAAGGTTAAAACTAAACAGATGATCAAAGTATCCTTCTGCTTTCAAAGCCAGAATTAAACCCTTATTCATAACTTTTTTACTTTTTGTGTCAGTAGTTAATTTTATAAGATATTGTTAATATAATAAGTCTCCCAATTGGTAATATAACCATCCATTCTTAATAAATTCTGTCAAAACAACTTGTGGACTTCGATACAATGGTCCATACTTTAGCATTCTCAAGCGAGCAGTCGACTTGCGCAAAATACACAAAAAGCAAGCACTCATTCTCTTAATTAGTAATGGGTTTGTTTTGGGTGTAACGTGCAATTAACCAAATCATGTGTCATTTGCCATTCCATTTATTAGCCAGGTGCAGTCTGACTTTGGAGGACTGCTATTTTAATAGTGCAATGTGCAATATCGCAATTCTAAGTTAAAGTAACGTAATGTTATTTAATTTCCTATTGAATTTATTGTTCATGTAACCGTTTGCATAACTGCCAATGGTCCCTCACAATGGGTTTGGGCACTGCTGCGTAACGAACGCCATGCATGTGCATGTGAACAGTTCCCTGTCAAGATACTAATAAACGTCTGACTGTTGATGTAGGCCTGGTTATTTTCAGACAGTGTTACGCCTGTGTTTTTCATTGGCAAAATACCAATGAAGCAATACACCAGAAATGTACCTAAACAAAGCATTTCAAGACTCCCACCACCTGAAATCTTATTGGTTGAGCAGTTTGTCCAGCAGTGACATTAATGACAAAAAATTCACACCTTTGACCGCTTTACATTCATATTAGCACGATATACATTACAGGCCAAAAGTTTGGGCACACCATCTCATTCAATGCGTTTTCTGTATTGTCACGACTATTTACATTGTAGATTCTCACAAAGCAGTGTGCAAAGCAGTAATCAGAGCAAAGGGTGGCTCTTTTGAAGAAACTAACATATAAAACATGTTTTCAGTTATTTTACATTTTTTTTGTTAAGTACATAACTCCTCATGTGTTCATTCACAGTTTTGATGCCTTCAGTGAGAATCTATAATTTTAATAGTCGTGAAAATACAGCAAACACATTTAACTTTTGGCCTGTACTGTACAATATTAACACAATTTTTTTTCATAAACTGCCTTCTGTTATTTGACCACTAGATAACAGTATTTAATTGTAAATGAAACAGGAAACCAGTTACTAACCGATCAGCGTTCACTTGAAAAACCAGACTAGATTACATTACAGAAGACCAGTTTATCATGATTTTGCTTTTAATAAACGCATTCATGAATCAAAATTTGTTTTTAAATCATAATGTATTTGTAACTATTTTATAAAGGCAACTAGCGGAATACCTGTGCTGAACAATGGTGAGAAAATTAATAACAATTTGAAGGTTGAAAGGTGAATAGTTTTTAAATGGGTGATGGCTTTGGAGTTAAATTTAAAATTAATATATTATAGAGTGAGGTTTGTGAGAATTCAAATTCAAAAATAAATATTCTGAAATTAAGGAGTTGGGCTAGTGGAACACAAGTCAGGCTGCCGAGTTTAGAACCAACTACAGAGGCCTGATTGTGGAAGTTGGGAGACCGGCAAGCAATCCATTACAAAAGTCAAGCCGGGATAGGATGAGGGCTTGGACCAGCAGCTAAACAGTATATTCTGTTAAAAAAATAGAATAAATAAAATAAAAAAGGCAGATTTTCCTGATTTTAAGCCTTGTAGGTACTTGGGTACACCCATGATTTATTTACCATAATGCATGTCCTCTCATTTCTTCTTGCTTTATTGTAAAATTAACTCTATTGACTATGGCAGGGGGTATAATTATGGTTCAAATATCTATAATATGTATGATATATTTTTATTCTTACATGATACTTCCACATATCCCCAGTCTTTATATAAAGCAGGACACCCATTTCCATCTCAATGTAATCTTATTGTTATCTTTAAATGAACTGCTAATAGAAGCTCACATATTTTTGCAGTAACCTTCAACCTGTCGCATTGTTACAAATCATTAAACGTGTCACGTAATAAATAACAACTCTAAATAAGTATAATATTTTTTGTTTTACCTGATTAATTCAGTTTTCTTATCTACTCCATAAGATTTGTGTGAAAGTCTAATGATGTAGATATTTATGCAGAAATATTCAACATTGAACGTCTATGCAGCAGTTGGCGTGAAAATTCTAGGGTGTATTTTTAAGGACTTATTTCCTGCTTACTTTGCAGTCAGCATATCACAACTGCTCTATAAAGTTTGTTTCCATATAACTGATGCTCACCTAGGGAGACCTGCACACCAGCTTTCTGCCAAAACAGGAAAAAAAAACTGCACAGATGCACAAGCAAAGCATACCTTCTGCTATGTATACCTGTGCATTTCAACTATTTACACTCATATTTTCTTCTCAGTACTAAGTCTTAGCTTTTTTTCCTTTTTTTCCAGCCCACCTCTGGTAACACTTACACCCACATCTTGCTCTTTCTCTCGCTTTCCAGTGCTTGTCCTAAGATTGAGAATTCTTTCACTGTGGTATGAAGCTGTTTAAATATGCATGAGCTGACCAGGCCGTCGATTTCTTCAAAACACAAGACTGCTGTTAATGAAAAACTAGGCCAGGGTGGGTTGGCAGTAAGATTCACAGGTTGCAAGAGAAAAGGATACGTGAAAAAATAAAAGCATACAAATACGTTTACATATTCATTTACACATACAGTACCAGTCAGGCGTTTGGACACACCTCCTTTGTGCTTCACTAATTATGAAATTTGCATTTGGTCATTCAGTAAACGCTAATCTAAAGTGATTTTTAAGTATCCCAACTTGTTTTGGGGTCAAAACACAGGGTTGACACAACACCCCTGGAGCAATGAGGGTTGGCAACTTCAATGGACCTAGGAATTCAGAAAGCTAGTCAAACACCCAAACCACTGAGCTACCACACCCAATAACGGTTCCGTTCACGATAAAGATGGACTTTGTAGTTCTACAATTTCAGACTGTAGTCCATCTGTTTGTAGACTACAGTAAAAACTGTGTTAGTCCCCTTTATTCTGTTCTCTAATGGTCAGGACCCCAATAATACCACCACAGAGCAGGTATTATTTGGTATTATTCCTATCTCAACAGTGTCACTGAGGGGTTTCAATGAAAATGCACGAAACCCCTCACCGCATCAGTGTCACTGCAGAACTGACAATAAACAATATACCACCCAAATTATACCTGTTCTGTGATGTACATCTTACAGACAATGGAGAAAGGAGGAGTATATATATACTGCTCAAAAAAATAAAGGGAACACTTAAACACCACAATGTAACTCCAAGTAAACCACACTTGTGTGAAACCAACTTGTCCAGTTAGGAAGCAACACTGATTGTGAATCAGTTTCACTTGCTGTTGTGCGAATGGAACAG
>JAOUQT010050661.1:0-10815 GCA_025769995.1 Xyliphius kryptos | reverse complement strand
GTGGAAAATCAAATGACCGGCTGATCCAACTTCAGTGGAAATTCCTCAAGACACATTCAAATGAGGCTCAGTAGTGTATGTCCTCCATGTGCCTGTATAATCTCCCTACAACATCTGGACATGCTCCTGATGAGGCGGTGGATGTTCTCTTCTACGGCCCCCTCCATGTCTCCTGGTATCTGCTCCATTGGTAATGAGATTTTTATTTTTTTTTTTGGTAAAATAACTACATTTTACTTTTGAAGAAGGAAAATGTTGCTATTTTTGGAAGAAAGACCAATTTCTTATTAGCAAACTTTTTAAAGAAAGTTACGTTCCATTTGCTGGTACATCCAAGAATTACTGTAAATTAAAATTCAAAGTTTATATTTATACTTGTATTTGTAAATGTGTCTTTTAAATTTTTAATGCATGTCTTGTTTTAATGTGATGTTTTTTTATGAGGGAGGAAACATCGCTGTAAATCCCCTATCACGTAGGAGCCAGAAGCTGAAGATGAGGCATTAAGTAATAAAAATATCATTTTAAGGCCTGCTTGACTGGTGACGCAAGTTTTTTCATTTTCATTTCCATAGAACTTTGTATGAGGGTACGTTCACAAAGTGGTTTTCCCATTTTTCAAACCTCAAC
This sequence comes from Xyliphius kryptos, assembly GCA_025769995.1. Lineage (NCBI taxonomy): Eukaryota > Metazoa > Chordata > Actinopteri > Siluriformes > Aspredinidae > Xyliphius > Xyliphius kryptos. The sequence goes on along the minus strand of JAOUQT010050661.1, from coordinate 10,185 downwards.
CAGAGAAGACAGAGCCAGAGTGACTTGGGTAAGAAAAAACTGCTAGCTATTTATTGTTTTTATAGACAGAGGATTTGTGAAGACTGGGCTCAGTGAATGATCAGTTCTGTGTTAGTGTGTTGTACTTTTCTTTTTGTGTGTTGCCATTCTCATCGATCACCCAATTCCGTAACCCCTTCGGCTTCCCTCATCTCTTTCTGCCTTGTTTGTGTGTCCTGTCCTCTCCCCAAAAGTACAGCATAACCCTTTGACCACTGAATGGAACTTCAGCACACGTGCAAGTAAAAGTATTTATTTGTGGATTTTTTTTTCCTTCTATTTTTTGTAGCTTTCTTGCAAAAACAACTGACTCCTTGCGTTCCACCATTATATTATTTTTTTCTATATTTGATCTCAGTTCAATCACAAGAACTCTAATGCTGTCATTTAAACAACACTTTTTACCGTAATTTGTGTAATATATTTGTAACACATTTTTAGAACAGATTTGGGTTATGAGTTTTTGACTTTGTTTTTTTTTTTTTTTTTTTTTTTTTTTTTTTTTTTTTTTTTTACAACTGCCCCAAAATGTTTTTTTTTTTTTTTAAAAGAAAAAAAAGATAGAAATAGACACTTTGAGACCAACATTTTATTTTATAATAATACTTTTAAAATAAACAAGCATTAAACATTTCAACAGGAACTGTTTTCAAAACTGGGTGACTTAGTGTTTCGCACGTTCACCTCTCCATGTGTCCGCTAGGGTTTTCTCTGGAGTTGCCAATTTCTTCCCAGAAACAATGACTCAAGGTAAATTGACTGCTCTAAATGGCCCCAAATAGTTTGTGTGTGTGCTCTCTGCCCAGGGATAGATTGGCAACTGTCCTGGGTGTATCATGAGGAACCCCTGTGACCCTAGTAGGATTAAGCATAAGATAATATATGTCCCTCCTGGTACCCTAATTGGGTTTAGGCCCGGCAAGTTGGCTAGCCAGTCAAGCACTGTGATGGCATGGGCATCAAACCAGGTTTTGGTGATTCTGGTGGCATGCGTGAGGGCCAGATCCTGCTGGAAGATGAAATTTGCATCTCCATACAGATGAGCAGCAGAAGAGATCATGAAGTCCTCTAAAACATTCTGTGGTGACCCTGGATTTATAAAAACAGAGTTTACCAACACCTGCACTGGACATTGCACCCCAAATCATGACTGGACCTCAAGCAGTTTGGATTCTGTTCCTCACCGCTACTGTTTAGTAGAGGATTAGTCACACTCAGTTTAAAACATTCCTTCCCTGCAGTTTGGGCTGATTTCTCCACATTATTACAAAAATTTAGAATTTCTTTTTGTGAGTTTCATGAGCTGGAAACCCAAATTGTATAAAAAATAAATACTTGAAATCGGTTAAATTGTGGAATTTTATGGCAGCATGGTGGCTTAGTGGTTAGCACGTTTGCCTCTCAGCGTTGGGGATTCCCTGTTCGAATCCCAATCTGGGTGGAGTTTTCATGTTTGAGTGGGTTTTCTCCGGTTTCCTCTCACAGTTCAAAAACATGGATTTAAGGTAAATTGAATGCTCTAAATTGCCCTGTATAGTTTGTATGTGTGAGTTTGTGCCCAGCGATGGCCCAGTTGGGTGTATCTGCCCAGCGCCCGAGATGTTCCTCTGGATGGGCTTGGGGAACCACCCCCCCCCCCCTGCGACCCTCATATAGGAGTGTAATTAAGATAATAGATGGATGAAGATAATACTAATACACACTGATTGTTGTTGTTAGTAGGAGTATCACTGTCACTCTTTACTTGTTCACTAAATAATGGAGCATCTGTTACTGCAATTTCACTTAGGGGATTTGATAATCACGTGTAATTCTGAAGTAAAAACTACATTTAATCTCTACTAACGTAATATCTGAAGATCTAAAATTAGATTTTAGTAAAACATAAGCAAAACAGTACACTAAAATATTTTGCCTCAATTATCTTCTTTTTAAAACCGATACCGTTTTCGTCCTGCTTTGTTTTAACGTTTACAAACAAAAACAAATGTTTAGCCCCAATAAAAGCGCCCCGGGTATTTAATGAGTAAATATTAATAACTTTCTTGGAGAAATGCACGTTTAAGAAAAACGGCATTTAAAATGGCGACAGAAATTCTTCAAAGTGAAATGGAGCGGGCAAATCGACAAGGGCATCTTGAATACAGTATTGGAACACAGCCTAAACCTATTCAGCCGACCTGAGAAAGCTGTGTCACGGAGTTTGTCTCCACCTTCTGGTCATGACTGTTACTACAAATACAACTTCGAAAGTAGAAGAAGAGCTGAAACTGCAGTCATCCGCGTGCAAAAACAGCGACGGCATCTGCACAGGGTTGTGGTTTTCCAGCTGCATTCGAAGGTTTTTGTTTGTAGGTGCGTCGAGTTTGTGTTCTGTTTCAACATTTATCTTCCATCCATGGAACAATAAGCCGCTTCGACGAGCAACTATCAAGTCTTTGTGTTTGTAAGTGTGAAATTCAACGGTTTAGACCAGGTTGTGTTTTTGTGTTTTTGCTCTGTTTCTGTGGATGAACTACTATAAGTACAATAGTCATCCTACAAATGCCTTATTCTTTAATATATATATATACACTAAAAAATAAGGCATTTGTAGGATGACTATTGTTTGGTGGTCACAATAAACAGCTGTCACAAGTAAAGTATAAATACCTATAAAAAAATGAAAGGCTTAAATACATATTTATCTAAGTTTTAATTACAGATTAATCTGAGGGGCTGTGAAATGATCTACAGGAAATACATTTTCATTCATTCCTTCATTTATCCATTATCTTCCATTTAATTCTCTATGAGGGTCGAGGGGTTCCTGGGAGGAAACTAAAGAACCCAGAGAAAACTTACACGGGCACGGAGTGAACATGGAAACTCCACCCAGATTGGGATTTGAACCTGGATCCAATCATTAAGAGGCGGATGTCCTAATTATTACACCCACCACTTTAAGTTGAAGTTTATTTATTTGAATAGAACTTTTAATAATAGTGTATTGGCTTTTTTGTATTTTTTTTGGATTGGATTTTTTGTGTGCGTGATATCTCTTCTGTCATGCTTGACCCTTGGATAGTGCAAAACCCAGTTTGCAATGATTGTAATCTATGAAGTTTTATAGTCAATATTTATATGATGCAAAGTCAGGGGGCACTTTGTATCTCCATTGTACCCATCTGCACACAGTTGTAGCCAGGACCTTCTGACTGTGAGGCGGTGGTGCTAACTGCTACACCATTGCACTGCCCAAAGCAACTTTGTAATTTTCTTAAATCCTGAACTTTTAAAGAGTTAGCTATGTTGACTGTGGAAAAAAATGCTTTCAAGCAATTTACATTTGGTTATTTAGCTGATGCTTTTATCCAAATTGACTTATAAATATCCTAACTTAATTGGGGTCAGAACGCAGGGTTGATACAGAATCCCTGGAGCAATGAGGGTTAAGGGACTTGCTCAAGGACCCACATTGGTAATTTCAGTGGACCGGGGATTTGAACCCCTAACTTTCAGATTGGTAGCCCAACACCCTAACCACTGAGCTACCACACACCGTTAATTTTTTTTTTTTTTAAATATATAAGAACCAGAAGGTCTGTCAGTATTAACAGTGGTTAACATTGACGTCAGTTATTAAAGCCATGTGAATGATCTTGTCCTGTCAGCAATGATGAAGAAATTCAGAAATGGTCACAGTAGCATCTTTGCTGTATTAAGAAGACTTGCACATTAGGATGTTGGAACAAATAGTTTGATCTTGAAAACATAAGTAGATAAAAAGGTTATGATGTAATTGAGTAACAGACTTCAGACTACTTAAATGCAGTTATTGCTGCTCATAAGGTTCATACTTACAACAAAGCTTCTCTCTTTTACCGTTCACAGATATTGGATTACAATAGATAAATGACTGAGTTAAAACAGTCTAGTCTGTGTAATTACATCATCTTCATGTATTCACTTGAAGGACCTGTATGAATATCTGATAGCGTTTTAAGTTATGGGTATAAAGAAATAAGAGGTTTCCAACTAAATGCTGCACTATATGTTTGGTAGAATTTTCAATAGGGGTGTGTAATAAAATCAAATTGATTTTTTAAATGACAATTTTGTTTCCAAAAGGGATTATAAAACAAGGAATGCAATAAAAAGACAGGATTGAATCCTGTACCTTAACACCACCCAAGGTTGGACTATAACAGAAACAAATTTGAACAAATCAGACTTGGAATGACTTTGCTCTTTACCTTAACATTTTAAACATTTTTTTACTATATTAATTTGTAATACATGTCATACTTACATTTCAGTTCTCGTAGCCATTGGTTTAGAATGAGAATGAGTATATTTTTGTTCTGTAATACTATAAGAATCAGAACATGCATTATTGTTGTCTAAATTTATGTCACAGTGACATTTTAGGGTGAAAAAGGTTTAAGCTTTCTACATTTACACTTTTATTTTACATCCTGGGAAATGTTCTATTCAGTGATTTAGGAAATCCAGTGCAGCATGATGAATCATTGTGATTTTTGTCTGTGTTTGCACTGTTACATAAGTCCATTTGGACCACTAGGACAAAGATTATCTGTGTTGCATAACTCCTCAAATATTCTAAATAATACATTTTAATGCAGAGGCATCGTTTGTTTTATTGAACAACATTTATCTCAACTAGCTAATATTTTTTCAGTAAAATTCAAATTTCCTTGATGTATTTTTTTAATACTTTAAAATGTGCAAAACCACTTCAGTTATATGATCTATTGAGTGGCTGTGTGAGTGAGTGTGCGCCCAGCGATAGTTTGGCGCCAGAGATGTTGGATGGGCATGGGGAGGCCCCCTGCGACCCTCGTAAAAGATTAAGATAATGAATGAATAAATTACTTTATGAGATTAAACAATAGTTTTGCGATTAATAATCTTTTTTTCTGCTCGGTTTAGAATTTTGATCATGGCTGAACAGTTGTCCCAAAGTGAACTGGACTACCCCTTCAAACTGCTGGAGTACTTTAATGGCTTTAGAATATCAAAGGTAAGTGACTTTTCATAGCTTGACAGAACCGGTCCACATCTGTCAATCTACATTACATGGTATTCTGGGGATTCAGTTTACTAAACCATAACTTACAATTTTCATGATTTTTGAATACTGTTTTATGAATTGTGATGTGAATTATCTGAGGTATCGTACTATTTCTAAGAATTATTTGAAGATTTGAAGAATTGGGTTAAAAAAAAGCAAAAAGCAGGACAGTTTGTTCTTGTGTTATGTTGTTATTAATTTGAAAAAAATAAAACCCACACACACACACATTCTGGCTCCAGTAATGAGCCACAAACAGCTGTACCCATTAGACAAAGATTAGGCTGAAGATAATGTTCAAAACTCTGTAAGGGTTACATAAACATGAGAGAGAATTTTTTTTGACCAGACTTCTATTATTCATGCCCCATGACCTAATTTTAACTACGGTATAAATTGGACTTGCCTTTTCTGACCAATTCATTTTATATGTATTAACATCAGTAGTGTTTGTTCACTCGTGTTGTGGGAACGTTCATTCAACTTGCATAAAGTTTTAGGTGAAGGAATTTGTTTACTGGACACCCTGAATTTAACAAAAAAAAATACTACACCCATTGTCAAAAATCAGATCATCACAAATGGACAATTGTTACAAATTGTTGTCTTCATAGCAAGTCATTAACTCATTATCTTCCGTTTAATCTTCTACGAGTGTCGCAGGGGGTCTTCCCCATGCCCATCCAGGGGAGAACGTCTCGGGCGATGGGCAGGGCGCACACTCACTCAGACAGCCATACACAAACATACACTATATGGGGCAATTGAGAGCATTTAGTTCACCATGAACCCATGGTTTTTGGATTGTTGGAGGAAACCCATGCAGACACTGGGAGAACATTAAAACTCCACCCAGATCGGGATTCGAACCGGGAATCCCCAACACTGAGAGGAGAACTTAGAACCTTCTTAAGATCCAATAATGAAACATGCAAATTTGTGTAATTGTTTATCCGGTCTTAAGATTTTGATCAAGAGTGTATATTTTATGATATTGTTATCATGTTATATTGTTTTAATTCTATTTAAATGTTCTCTCATTTGTAAGTCGCTTAGAATAAAAGCGTCTGCTAATGACTAAATGTAAATGTAAATGTTTTATGACTTTTTTTAATTGGTACATATTTTATGTTTAATTGTTTATTTTACTCTTTAGGTCATTTTTTCAGCATGTGAGCTCGGGGTGTTTGATCTGTTCTTGCAGTCCCAGAAGTCTTTAAGCGCTCCTGAGGTGGCACAGAAGCTTGGAACCAGTGAAGATGGCATGGAGCGGCTTCTTGATGCGCTTGTAGGCATTGAGATTCTTGATGTTGAACTAAGACAGGGAACAGGTGAGTTTATCATATGTAAGTGGTAGTTATATAGAATAACATATTATTTAAAGAAATACTTTTAATACCTCTAATAATTCAAAGTAATACAGCAGGCATCATCAATGCAATAGGTTGCTAATTCATGGCATAACCGACACAAACAAAAACAGTCATATATTACCTGACTTAAAATTCTTCAAACTGTGGGAGAAAACCAGAACTCCTGAAGGAGTCCTACACAGACATTGGAAGAACATGCAAACTCTAAAACGAAAATACAATCAATCTAAGACTATAAGATGATTGTATTATGTTTGCAATCCAACCATAGTGCTGCATGGATCGAGACAGGTTAATAAAATAGTTACATTTTTTCTAATGTAAATATGTCCAATATTACTGCATTTTTGTATTTGTATTGTTTTTATTTGATTTCTCTGTGGCTTTAATGTTCAGTCATTTTATTAATCTCATGTCCACTCAGCATTAGTTGGTATTCCCCGACAGCAACAGTTATAATTTAAACCCGATTTTGTAAAATAAACCAATGCAGGCATGGAGAGGACATGCAGAATCATTTAATTTTATTCAGGAATTGCACGTGGAACATTCTTGTGAGGTGGAGGTTCTAACAGCTGCACCTCCTTACCACCTTGTATCGTTAAAGAAAGTGCCGCTTAATATTAAATTTGTGTCTTTTTTTCCTTTTAGCTCTCACAAATAATTCACAAATCATCCCTGAATAAGTAATATGAAACTTTTGGTTCTGTACTGGTGTTCATAAGTCTCTGAAGGAATATCAGTCCTAACTGTTTAGGAAGTCTGTAAATGCATTTTTTTATCCTTTCAGTTTAAAGATTAGGGCGTGGACTTGGCCTGGTATATGTATGTATTTATGTGTCATTTAAAAATATCAATATTTAAGTGTTAAGAACGAACAACAGCAGGGTCATGTCATGGTTCAAAGTGATGTATGAAGTAAAATAAGGCGGTATAATGGTTTTAAAGCAGTATGTTGTGTTTTGTCCATTCCTTAGCATACTACAGCAGCACTGACGTTGCTAACATGTATCTGGCCCGGAAAAGCCCTAAATCTCTTCATGAAATGATTATATACCAGTCCCAGACCATCTATCCACTGTGGAACAATTTGGTGGATGCAGTCAGGTAAGCAGTTATGTCAAAGATCAAGGCTCATAAAAGTATCTGAGAATTAGAATTATTGTAAAACAATGTGCCAGGAAGTCAAAATAGCTTAAACACATGCAGTTAACACATTGCTTTCATTTATCCATGCTCACATGAAAGAAGGAAAGATCTTTCAAATTGCCAGGTTGTGGCACAACATTAAAGGTGGATGGGGAAAATAAAATAAGCAGAGAGAAAAGTCTTCTAAAAAGCCTGGAGTGGATTCAGGGGCAGTGTTCTAAACAGCGCATGGGTTTGGAGAGATGGTTCTAGCTGAAGAGGGAGGAAAACCATGTCCTCTAGAGTTAAAAGACAAAGAGACACCCAAAGTGAAGTTGTGTAGCATTGTTACATCAACTAAGTGGTCAGGAGGCGATAACCGCTCAAATTATCCTAAAGGGGCTCAAGCCATCAAGCCTTCTAATCTTTTAATCTTTTCTGGTGGCTTCCACATCAGGCAATTCCTGATCAAAAAATAGTATAGATCGTAGAAATAATAAAATAATGAAAGTATTTAAAATAGTATACTATTTCCTGCCTTTCGCTATCTGTCTTAATTCAGATGCAAGTACAGATTTTAAATCTTAAGCACAAAGACAAAAAAACCTAAAGACAAATTCCTTAAACCCAGAGTCAGATAAACATAAACATCCTAACTAGACAAAGTAAGACCAAAGCCACATGGGACTTAAAAAAAGGTATTGAGTAGTGAAACATGACATAGGTGTGCATTATGGGAGTATTTCAACTAAGTCACCATATCCAGGTATTTATGTTTCCAGTGTAGATTATCATCCCGTAATAAGAATATTTTTTTAATCTAAGCACAAAGATCTTGGTTATCTAGAATCTAAATGCTTTTGTTTGTTAACATTTTTATTTAAAATGTCCCTACTGTTCCATCCATAAGCAACATGAAGACCAAATCTATTACTCGTTCGATCTTTAGAATAGACCAGGTTGTTGTTTTTGTCTCTCTCCATTTTATTTGCCACCGCTAAATGGTGGAACAACCTTCCCATCAACATCAGTAAATCTGAGTCACTTAACATTTTCAAGAAACTTCTGAAAACCCATTTTTTCCACTTGCCATAAAAAAAAAATTGCCAGATGGAGTAATGCGCAGGTTGATGGTGCTGCAGTGTAGCTAGTTCTTCCTAAAAATACTGACTGGTGTAAGTCATTTGTAAGTTGTTTGGATAAAAGCGTCTGCTAAATGACTAAATGTAAATGTTTTAAACTTTACAGAGAAGGAAGAAACCAAAATGAAAAAACCTTTGGCCTGCCACCTGAGGAAATCTTCTCAGCTATATACAGGTGTGTTTGTCATTTATTACCCAAATCCTACACTTTTACCATTTACTAACCCATGCTCTCGTTTAAATTGGGATAAGAAATCAGTCGCAACTTTGCAAAAGTGTCTGTCATTCATAAGGATATAATAACTTGGGCCACGGTGGCTTAGTGCTTAGCACATTCACCTCTCGGTGCTGGAGATTCCCAATTCGAATTCCATTCTGGGTGGAGTTTCTATGTTCTCCCTGTGGGTTTTCTCCGGATTCTCCGGTTTCCTTCCACAGTCCAAAAGCATGGATTCAAGGTAATTTGAATGCTCTAAATTGCCCCGTATAGTGTGTGTTTGTCCTTGTCCTGGGTGTATGCACAAAAAATGGTTATGGGGCAACCCCCTGCGACCCCAGCAGTGTGATTAAATGGAAACAGAATTAGGATTTTTATGTAAATCTCAAAACAGAACAAGGATACTTATGTCTCTTGTACAGTAATCTTTCTATTCTTTAAATTTTTTATATTTTAATATTAATTACACTGCCTGGTTTAAAGATTTTAAAGACAATACATTCTAATTTCTGATTTGCCTTTGTATAAGGCATCCCAGGTTTAAAGTTTAGATTTAATTGTACTTATTTTTAACTTTTTCTTTTAAAAATGTATGCGTGTGTGTCTGTAGGTATTAGTGATTGTGAGACAGTCTGAGAGAGTGAAAGAGGTCATCAGAGCAAACTCTGTGTGAGGGGATTAATCTTGTCATTTTAGGCGAGTGAGTACATGTCTGCTTGTGGGTCAGTGCAGCCAGACAGAAAATTTGAGGCCATGTTTTTAACCCATCCTTTCTCATCTACTTTGTGTGTGTGTGTGTGTGTGTGTGTCTGTGTGTACATACCACACAAAGTTTGCAGATTTATTCCTAATTAAAACTTTACTTACAGGCAGCAGAGTGCATACACAACATCTGCCGAAACATTGTATAACAGATGGTTTAAGTGTGTCTGGAACATTTTACCAGTATAAACTGAAAAAAATGTTTGTGTGTTTTAGGTCTGAGGAAGAGATGCTCAAGTTTATGGGTTTAATGAACTCCTCATGGGTCATTGACGGCCATGATGTAGTAACCGCATTCGATTTGTCCAGCTTTAAGTCTATAGTGGATGTTGGAGGTGGGTTGGGGTATTAGATCTTTCTGCAGTTTACATATAATACATTGCTCAAAAAAATAAAGGGAACACTTAAACAACACAATGTAACTCCAAGTAAACCACACTTCTGTGAAAC
>JAOUQT010050651.1:0-10815 GCA_025769995.1 Xyliphius kryptos | reverse complement strand
CCGGAGGAAACCCACGCAGACACGGGGAGAACATGGAAACTCCACCCAGATTGGGATTCAAACCGGGAATCCCCAGCACTGAGAGGCGAAGATGCTAACCACTAAGCCACCTTGCCGGCCATAAACTATATTGTCAAAAGTATTTGCTCACCCATCCAAATGATCTGAATCCGGTGTTCTAATCCCTTCCATGGCCACAGGTGTTTAAAATCAAGCATCTGGACATGCAGGCTGTTTTTTAAACATTTGTGAAAGAATGGCTCGCTCTCAGGAATTTAGTGAATTCCAGCGTGGAACTGTAATAGGATGCCACCTATGCAACAAATCCAGTCATGAAATTTCCTCACTCCTAAATATTCCAGTCAATTGTCAACTGTATTATAAAAAATGGAAGTCTTTGGTAATGACAGCTACTCAGCCACGAAGTGGCAGGCCTCATAAACTGACGGAGCGGAGTGAGCGAATGCTGGTGCGCATAGTTATATAATTGTTTCTATTGTTTAATGGACTGAACTCTAATCTGTTTTTCATCGATGTTATAACATGATGTATATCTATCAATGGACACACTCACTCACACAGACACTATATACCGGGGCTATTTAGAGAAACCAAATTACTTAGAATCCATGTTTTTGAACTGTGGGAAAAAACCCACACAGACATGGGGAGAACATAGAAACTTCATCCTGATCAGGATTTGAAAATTAAATTTCCAGTGCTGAGAGGCGAACATACTAACCACCGTGCCTCCCTGTATGTCTTAATACATAAATACAGTATATATATATATACATATATATAGACTACCACTCAAATTTCCCTCATTTTGAAAGAAAAACACATTTCACAATTAATTAAAGTGATTCAGATGATTTTTAAAGAATAAATATGTTTGTTTTTAAGCCCATTTTTATAGATTTTGCATATTGTCCTATTATCAGCAATTCTCAGTCCTCTGCCTAAATATCCAGGTATGGACACCAATCCAAGTTAAGGATGTTATTGGGTTAATTGGTTGTTAGGACACCATTGCTTAGTTGTGATGCACAGCTGAAAAACATTAAACTAATAAGTGAGCATAAAAGGGAGCACAACTTTGGATTCGTTTAGTATCTGAAGCATCAGCAGTTGTTGGCTTGCTTACAGGCTCGAAATGGCCAGAAAGAAACAAGAAACTTTCTTTAGAGACCCGTCAGTCCATTGTTGTGTTAAGGAAGGAAGGCGACTCAATGCGAGATATTGCCAAGAAACTGAAAATATCTTACCATTCTGTCATCAAAGAGTGACACATACTGGCTCGAACAAAGACAGAGAAAGGAGTGGGAAGCCCAGATGCACAACTGTGCAAGAACATAAATATCTTAGAGAAAGATTTAAGAGACGCCTCACAGGCTGTCATATGACAGCTGCACCAAATGAAACCCGTCAAAGACCAGTGTCAGCAGCAAAAGTCACACTGGCCAATAAAAATGAAGTGAAAATGTAATTTTAAAAAATGTGTATATTTAGCCCTGTGTGAAAAATTGATTGTCCCCCCCCCCCCCCTTGTTAGAACATACTATAACTGTGGTTGATCATAATTGAGTACATTGTCTCTAGCCACACCCAGGTCTGATTATTGTCACACCTGTTCTGAATCAAGACATCACTTAAATAGGACCTGCCTGACAATGAGAGTGAGAGCCATTATCCACAAAATGCGAAGACATGGAACAGTGGTGGCCTGCCACCCAAAATTAAACAAAATAAATATTTTGGAGTGGCCTAGTCAAAGTCCTGACCTGAATCCCATTGAGATGCTCTGGTATGACCTTAAAAAGGCTGTTCATGCTCGAAAACCCTCCAATGTAACTGAATTAGAACCATTTGAAAGAAAAGCTGAGTGGGCCAAAATTCCTCCAGAACGCTGTAAAAGACCAATTGCAAGGTATCGCAAATGCTTGGTTGCAGTTGTTGCTATCACTTTTTCACACAGGGCCATGTAGGTTTGGGTTTTTTTACCCTTAATGATAAACACCTTCATTTACAAAATGCATTTTGTGTTCACTTGTGTTGTCTTTAACTACTATTTAAATTGGTTTGATGTTCCGAGACACTTAGGTGTGACAAACATTCAAAAAAAAAAAACAGGAAATGAGAAACTTTTTCACATCACTGTATCCGTTAAAGACATTTATGAGTCAGGAGTTTAGAATACATTTGGTTTATAGATTTCATGATTTTTTAAAACTTAAGTTCTCTTTCATCATGCCACGGCCTCTCACATCTGTTTCACAGCTCTCCTACAAATTTTGACCAAGTTTTACTTAACTGTCCACATGGGGACCCAACCTCATGGATTTGCCCCTGCAATCGCAATCGGGGAGATCTATCCATAGGTGGATCTTGTAACCACGGTTCTCTGAAATCTTTGAGTGGAGAGATCCACCAAGCGCTGCTTGCTTGCGGCACAGAAGCGGTGTAATGTCACTAATTAAAGCACGCCCACAGGTGTTCTATGTATACACTTCAGGGGAGGTTGGGTGGCCTTGCTTAGTCTGTCAAGCCAGACTTGTTGCAATTGGATGCTTCTATTAGGTTAGTACTGGGTGATCCCCATAGGTGTATCTCTCCACTCGATGATTTCAGAGAACCGTGGTTACGGTCATAACCGTTCGTTGTGTTACTGTATTTGTATGAGGCTTTTATTTCAGAATGCAAAAAGACATTAAACTAAATAGTTTGCAGTAGATAACTGAAAAAAAATGTTCTAAAATATTTGACCAGGTAGTGTATTTTCAATATTTTATAATTTTGCATTGATGGTGTGGTTACATTTATGTTACATATTACATTGATGCAGATGAATTGATGTCCTAATACTTTTGTTTTTGTCATTAGTTAAAAGTATCTTATTAAAAACCAATAACAGAGGAGAGAAAGAGATTAATAAAAATATACAGTAAGTTAAACATACAGACGAACTGAGAAATTAATTCAGTAAATTGGATTGGATTTGAGAGACAAGCAAAGACTAGTAAAATCCAGAGACATACATTAAGAAAGACAGACAGGAAGGAAGAGGAAATAGTCCTTAGCAAAAATATACAGAGAAAAAGCAAGGGTGTGTCAGACAGAAAAACAAAGAAAAAGACAGACAGAGAGAGAGAGAGAGATTGTCAAAGACCGAGACACAGAGAGTAAGACAGCCCTTTTCCTCAGCGCTGGGCTCATTAAATGTCAGGTGTAATTTCAGAGTCAGGATCAGTGATCCACAGAGTAACTGCTAATTACCAATTAATGAAGATTATAGATGAAACCGTATCGATTTGAGGTCCGGATCTGGGACTCAGAGCCGTGAGGATGAAAGTGAGATGTGAGTGATATGTGAGAGAGAGGATGAAGACTACAGGGGCCAGAACCAGCTTCAGGTTCCAGCTTCTGGATTGATAAATACTTGATAAAAACACTAATAGTAGTTTCTATGTTTAAGTTTCAGAAATTGCTTCTTTTAAAGAAATTTTTTTTTTTATCCTGGAATCTATTTGGATCTCATATTTTCAAATTTGTTTTTATGAAATAATTATGGTTCACGCGTTACCCGAGGTATGTTTTAATTTAAAGTTTAGGGGTCACTTGCCACTTGAGGTATGGTTTGTGTTGTATGGGTCACGTGCCACTTGAGGTATGGTTTGTGTTGTAGGTGTTATCTCCCCAATGAAGTATGGTTTTAGTTGTAGAGGTTACGTACCATCTGAAGTATGGTTTGAGTTATATGGGTCAAGTGCCACTTGAGGTATGGTTTATGTTGTAGAGGTTACGTACCATCTGAAGTATGGTTTGGGTTGTACGGGTCAAGTGCCACTTGAGTTATGGTTTGGGTTGCAGAGGTCACGTGCCACCTGAAGTATGGTTTGTGTTGTAGGCGTCATGTGGCAGATTAGGTATAGTTTGGGTGTGATGGGTCAAATGCCATCTGAGGTATGGTTTATGTTATGTTGTAGTGGTCATGCACCAATTAAGGTATTGTTTGGGTTAAAATTGTCATGTGACACTGAGGTATGGTATACAATATATTTTATTTTTGATATATACACTAGTGAATACTAATAAGAAGCAAATGCCTCACTACTAATTCACCCACTTCCCGGGTACCTACAACGCAAGTAGAGGCTAAAATTAAGCATTGTGATTTCCTATCATGTTCTTGTAAAAAAAAATACTTCTCACCTTCCTATGTTCAATTGTTTGTTCGATATCAACATTAAATGCAAGAGCACTCTTTCCGTGTAACTACAAGCCTGAAACTTGGCATCATGCTTAACTAGTACGTCGCTTTCCAATGTTTAATTGTTTATTCGGTATCGCCATCAAATGCAACACCATATGGAACACATACTGATAAATTCAAGTAAGAAAGCAACCACGACGCCCCAAACCTGTTGAGAAGAGACTGAGAAAGAGACTGTTGAGCTCCAGGTCCAGACCACGACCTGTACTGGATTGTAATTAAGGTATCAATTACTACAATATATACTGTACCTGTACTGGACTACTGTATGTGTGTTTGTGTGCACACGTACTTATGCCCTTTGTCATCACTGACCACATACTTCAGGTAATGCATGTTGTTGAGGTCATGTGCAAGTGTGAATGACATCACAACTAGAGGGTTTATTACAGACCCAGTCTTAAGACACACACACACACACACACACACACACACACACACACACACACCACACACACACACACACATATGCACTGTCTTTAATAACTTTGAGAGCGGTCAGTGCCCAGCACTTTAATAACACTCACTGTCAGCTCACAGAACGCGCCGCAAAATTGTCTCATTGGAATTCTTTATGGTGTGGAGGTCGAACAAGTTGTCTGATGAAAACAGAATGCAGCTTCGCTCCACCTATTCACTTCTCCAACAGTATGCTTTTATCCTGTCTGGATGAAAAACACAGCTCTGTTTTCACTCTGTCATACCACAATAAGCACCCACGATTGCTTCAGCTCACCTACCAGATGATGAGGTCATCTGCGAGGTCCAAGTCTAAATTAAAGTCACTTCACTGCAATTACCTGACATTCAGATCTTCAAATTGTTGCTGCCACATGGACAGAAAACCACAAGAGACAAATAAGACTAATTAAATTTATTAAAATCAACATAATAAACAAAAATAAAACATCAGGACATCTGCATATTCTATATACCACACATTGGGTTAAAGAAAACCTCAGAACAGCACGTAACCCCCTAAACCATACTTCAGGTTACATGTGAGTCCTAGAACCCCAACCATACCTCAGGTGGCACATAACCTTTACAACCCAAACCGTAACCTCTACAACATAAACCATACCTCAGATGGCACTTGACCCCTGCAACCCAAACCATACCACAGGTGGCTCATGACAAACCACATCTCAGGTGGCACATGTCTGATAAAACACAAACCATAATTTAGGTGGCAAATGACCCTTGCAACTAAAACCACAGGTGGCACATGACTCCTACAACATAAACCACACCTCAGGTGACACTTGACCTTTACAAACAAGCCATACCTCAGGTGGCACATGACCCTCACAACAAAACACATACTTAAGTGACAGTTGACCTATACAACTTAAAATATGCCACAGGTGGCAAATGACCCATTCAACCAAAACCAAACCTCAGGTGCCACATGACCCATACGACCTACCTAAACCATACCGAAAAGCCACGTGACCCCTAAAACATAAACAGATAAGCTACACGTCAGGTAGCAAATGACCTCTACAACTTAAACCATACTGCAGATGGGATGGGATTTATACAACCCAAACCATACAACAGGTGGCACTAACAACCCAAACAATACCTCAGATCTTCTGTGACCCCTACCCCTTTACAAGATAAACGATACCTCAGGTGGCACTTGACCCCTAAAGCCTAAACCTTATGTCAGCTGTCACCCGTTCTCCGGCCCTTTCTGAATGTCTGTGCAGAAGCAGATGGTTCCGGATTACCTGATTCCATTTTATGATGTCATAATCTTGGTTTAAGGAAAATCTCTGAGGCTACATGAACACCACATGGACAGAATGTCCATCCTGAATATAGACCTTCGCGCACGGCTGAGTCGACGCACCCCACACTGGCAGTGATACACATGGCTGAGTATGTGAGGTAATGATAGGTTCGGGCATCTGTTTTCAGATGCTGATGTTATTAGAGCTACTCTTCACCACACAGCAACAAGGCTGGTCATCAGCACTGAGCCTCAGCAATCCCTGATTAACATAATCAGCCCAGCATTGGTTATTCATGCGGTGTGCTCGGGCGCCAGGGGGTGGTGGTGGTGTTGGGGGAGGGGGTAAGACGCTCACTCTGTCTAATAACCTGTGTTAAATATTAAAGACGAACAAGCTGATGAGAGAGAACTAACATGAATACCGGACCTGTGCCAGCACTCAGCACTCGAGGTGCCATTGAAATCTCAAAGGATGTGAAATAGTGAGAAACTTCTAATTCTAAAATCCGGAACTTTAATTACAGCCAGCTTTCGAATCACGACCTTAAAACAATAAAGCAATTCGGGTCTCGTGTTGGTGTGGAAGAAAAGAAAGGAGGTCCTCATTAACAGCTCCAGCTTCCCCAAATTGAACGGATACGCAATTCATCTCATGCCCCTCCCCCTTACCTCAGGTTTAACACACTCATACACACTCACACACATTCACACACACCCTGCAGGAAAAAAGACCAACCAAACCAACTAATGACCTGGAAATAGTTCCTCTAGGCTTCCTGTAATGATGCAAGTGCCTGGGATTTTGTTCTTTAATTTGGTCTTTAAGAGAGAAAAAAAAAAGATTAAAAAACAGTCCTGGGTGGTGAGTGTTTTATTATGGGATGCCTGGTCCGGGTTGGCCATTAGGAGGAGGGAATGAACGTGCTGGTGGAGTGGCAGTAAACACTCTGTCGAAGCCCTGAGGCCAGAGTCGAGTAAAATAGATGAAATGTCTAAAGCTGTCTGTTAGCTTCTCTCTGCTGAGCCTAAATCACATCTAAGGGGCAAATAAAATAATAAGCACTGACTGTATCAGAGCGAGATGTGTCTGTATGAGTTCAAATCGCCATGAAAGTGTTATTATTAGTGGTGCAAATTACATTGCATTATGTCATTTGGCCAACTTGGGGGTGGATGATCGAGGTCAAAGTGCAGAGTCAAACTGATACGACCCCCTAGAGTGATGAGGATTGAGGGTCCTGTTTAAGGACTCACACACAGTGCGTCTATTTAATAAGTGAAATAAAATGGATAATGTGTACCTTGATAATGGCAACAGCAGCGATTATAAGGCTCAGGTGCCCCGCAGTTCACCAAAGTCATTCGTCCCTCAAAAATGTATTTTCACCTGGGCATGGCCCTATTTAATGTGCCCTTTTTTTAGGCCTTCTGTCCTCCTAGAGCCCAAAGTGTTGCCCCTCGGATGTCCACTGTCATTAGAGCAATGTCAGTCCTATCCCGTTGCCATGAAAGATTCTGGTTTATGTACTGATGTATGAAATTCTGTCAGGCCAAGGTATGGACCATAATAATGTGTTATGATTTATTGCCTAATCCTGTGTACTGAAGTATCTTAATAGTTCTTTCAGCATTTGTTGTCATCAATTGAAAGACAAAACAGATATTGTTACATTCATTTCAATAATAGTTATTTTTTTAAATGCTGATTTAAACTAAATAATTTACTTATTCATTATCTTCTGCTAGAGGCACAGTCGGGGGAAGTACACCCAAGACAGAGTGGGCACACTCACTAACAAAGATACATACACAAAAACACACTATATAGGGCAATTTAGAGCATTCCAATAGTTTATCAGTCTGGGTCCGGACCCGGACCGTGTTCCGCCTATTAGTAACCTCTGGTTTAAATGGTCTAAAAATGCTTTAACTGGCATGTACACCAGTCACCATCGTACACACCGTCTCCTGCTGGAAGGAAGAGGAGGTGGCGTGCAGTAAGTCGTTAACCTTCTGTTAGCAGTGGACAGAAGCCCAAGACCGTCAGTTGTATTGTACTTGCTCGCAGTTGACGAGCACCATGTATTCATTATATTAATCTCAACATGACAAGCCAGGTCAAGGCATCACCCCTAAATTGGCCACATGTGTCATTATCTCACGTTGCTCCCAGTCGCTTTTGCAACATTCTGTTTTTAATTCATTTATTGTATAGTGTGCATGCTCCGTAGTAAGAGAAGCGCCACCTAAGGTACTGTATGTTTTATGTTGTAGGGGTTACATGCACTGAGGTATTCTCTTTTGCTTTTAGCATATTAATTTCAAATATTCTATTACAACCCCCACCCCCACCCCACACATATGGCATAACAGCCGGAACGCTTTACCAATATTAAGGTTCATTTTTAAAGGCTTCTCTCCAGAGGCCGGCGCCTTGGCGCTTAATGAATGGGGGTAAGAAGCCAAAATGGATTTCTTTCTCGCCAAGACATGTCTGTGCTCTTCCCCTTTAACATGCACTCGTCTTCCCACGGAGGAGAGTAAAATATGATTTGTAAAAGGAAGATCTCGCTTTCTATCTGAAATATTCATCACCCCGGCCGGCTGGAAGAGAGGAGGGCAGGCTGAACGGAACTGCTCGCGATGGGCCAAGGAGCTACAAATCATCTGCTGGAAATTTTCTTTTTTGTGGAAATACAAGAAAAAGTCAATAAACTGTGTTAGTTGATGGAGAAAATGCATTTTGACATCCATATGCAGAGCCATGGCCGTCCTCCATTGAACCTCCATCCATTTATTATAATGAATTCTGCTGTCCTCACTTCTGCATTAGTGGTGCCTTCAGACCATCATGACCCCCTTTCAAATATTGCATTGGTCCCTTTTTTATTTTAAAACCTCCCTGACCTGTCAAGACACAGGCTGTACTAGTGTCCTAAAGGTGATGCTGTGTTATCTGGTACCAAGATGTTGGCAGCAAATCTTTTAATTCTTAGTTGTGAGGTGGAGCCTCCATGGAGTGGAGTTGCTTTCTGAGTGTAATGGTTATTATTAACTTGAGAACTGGACCAGCACGAGGTGCACCGGCATCCTGCAAGGCCTTGGATCGCCATAACGCAATTGTTGGCCAAACGCCATAAGCCGGCCAAAACACTAGCCAAAGGAGGGTGTTGATTCCCCACAATCAACACTCTTTTAGAGAAGCAACGGGGAATCGGGGCTCCCTCTTTTGCCTCAACGTGGTAACCACAGCTGCTGAGTCCAGGTTGGTAAGCACCACTTTTATTCTTTTGTTTCTGAAATAGATTTTTAGCAGGGCGTCTGGTCGTGAGCAGTAGTAAGAGTAGCACCGCCTGCTTTATATTTTTGTTCATAGGGGTAACGTGCATCCAAGACAAGCTTATTTATTTTTTATCCTTCATTCATTATCTTTCACTTAATCTGGGACTAGGGTCGCGGTTCGGGTTCCCCATGCACCCAGCATAGAACACGGGCGCTGGGCAAATACACCCGGGTCAGGGCACCAATCCAATTGCAATTGTATTTTTTTTTTATTATATTTATTTGCTAATAAAGAAATAAACCAAACTTTTTTGTCTCGTGGTTATTCCGTTCTGTCCGGTGTGGATGGGTCCAGCATGAACCCATATTTTATTACCAGTGTGGCGTGTCCCCGTAACAAAGATAAACCGTTCCCCAGAGCATTTTTACGATAAGTATCCACCCAGCTTTACATTTCTGAGTCCCATTTACAATTCCCAACATTCCTCATATTTACTAACTGTGCTAATTAACGGACTAATTAAGTGAGTAATTAATTAGTTTGGGGGTGTGATCAGATCACTGCGTGAATCCCGTGACTTCATTTAGGTGGTTTAATGGCTTCATAAATTCCTAATTGCTCTGTAATTGTGATAAATATTTGAATGTGGAACCTCATCAGACTGGTTTCCAGTTTTCAGTGAGGCTGGGGTTCTAGACCAGTGTTTTACACTTAAGTGCATTACACTTAATAAAGTTCGGGAACAAACCATCCAGATCATGTTACGGGTCACGCCATGCGGGGGGAAATGTGGGCATGTCGCGCCCAACCGCATGAGATAGAACCTGCAAGAACAGGCTCAGAGGAATCAAATACAAAGTCGATTCATAGAATGATCCTATTGTTCCCACTGCTGCAGCCATAGGGATGTACGCTTCAGGAATCATATTCCTTTCTACGTCAGGGAAGCAAGCTGATGAAAAGAGTGATAGAGAGAGAGTGCGACAAAGGAGACTGTCAAAGCATTAATATCGCTCGCCTGCTATCTCGTAAATTGACTGAGTGACAAACGTCTGTCAAAACACTGCCAATATAGTTTAGGACCTCTCGTGATGGGGCTCACACACAACGACAGAAGCAGGTCACTTCGAACAGATAGTCACATAAATCTCCAGTCTGTCCCGTGTCCTGATGCTGAGCCTGCAAAACACACACACACACACACACACACACACACAGACTGTTTTTGAGAGAAACAGAGAAACACCGTACCATTTAGTAGTGCACCACCATCCCAGCATCAGCTACACATCCCTGTTAATAACAGTATATACATTACAGGCCAAAAGTTTGGACACACCTTTTCATTCAATGCGTTTTCTGACTTTTCACTTCTATTTACATTGTAGATTCTCACTGAAGGCATCAAAACTATGAATGAACCCATTATATACTTTATGTACTTAACCAAAAAAGGTGAAATAACTGAAAACATGTTATATATTGTAGTTCTTCAAAATAGCCACCCTTTGCTCTGAT
>JAOUQT010050643.1:0-10815 GCA_025769995.1 Xyliphius kryptos | reverse complement strand
TGTGGATCTTCACAGACTGCGGCCTGTTGGTCAGGAAGTCCAGGACCCAGTTGCAAAGAGAGGAGCTCAGTCCGAGAAGTGAAAGTTTATTGCAGAGTGTCTGTGGGATCATGGTGTTAAAAAAAGATGTGAAGTCCACAAAGAGCATGCAGACACAAGAGTCTTTCTGCTCCAGGTGGGTGAGGGCGGTGTGGACCACGGAGGAAATGGCATCCTCTGTGGACCGTTTTTTCCTGTAGGCATATTGGTGTGGGTTCACAGTGACGTTGATGTTGGCTTTGATGTGGGTCATGACCAGTCTTTCAAAGCACTTGGTGACTATCAGCGTGAGGGCTATCGACCGGTAGTCATTCAGGCCCGTCACTGTGGAGCATTTTAGAACCGGGATGATGGTGGCAGTCTTTAGACAGGTAGGCACAGCTGATTGGAGAAGGGAGGTGTTAAAGATGTCCGCCAGGACCTCGGAGAGCTGATCAGCACAGTCCCTTAGCACCCGTCCTTGAATGTTGTCCGGGCCAACAGCTTTTCGGTGGTTAATCCTCCGGAGGGTCTTTCTTACTTCTGCTGGTGTCACGCTGAGGGGCTCTTCTTCAGGTGACCGGGTGAGAATGGTGCTGGGAGGGATGTCAGGGTCCTCAAAGCGTGCATAGAACTTTTTGAGAGTTAGGTCTTTGGGACATTGTGCATCTTTGGGTTTGTAGTCCGTGATGCACTTAATGCCCTGCAACATGCTCCTTGGATCCTGGGACGAGAAGTGTCCCTGGATTTTTAGAGCATTTGCGGCTTTTGCCCTCTTTACCCCTGCAGTCAGCTCTCTTCTAGCAGCTCTGAGTCTCTGTGAGTCGCCGGACCTGAAGGCAGCAACCCTGGTTTTCAGCAGAGAACGCACCTCTGCATTCAGCCAGGGTTTCAGGTTCGGGTCACAGGTCACAGTCCTGGTGGTGGTGACATCCTCCGCACAATTGCTGATGAATCCGAGGACGGCAGATGTGTATTTCTCCAGATTTAGTTCTCCTTCACATTCAGCAGCCTCCCTGAAGACCTGCCAGTCTGTGCAGTCAAAACAGTCCTGCAGCATGACATCGGCATCGCTGGGCCACACAGTGATGGTTTTCTGTGTGGGTTTGAAGCGTCGCAGCAGGGGGTGGTGAGCAGGGACCAACAAGATGGAGACGTGGTCGGAGAGCCCGAGGTGGGGGCAGGGAACGGCCTTGTATGCGTCTCTGATGTTTGTGTAAACGCGGTCGAGTGTGTCATTTCCCTGTGTTGGTATGTTAATGTGCTGGTAAAACCTCTGCAGCGTGTTCGTCAGGTGTTCGTGGTAATCGCCCGCCACCACGTAAAACGCCTCCGGATGCTTATTCTGAAGCGAGCTGATGTCGTGCAGCTCCTTTAGCGCGTTGTTAGCATTAGCATCCGGTGCTATGTACACAGCAATAACGAAAACCGCCGTAAACTCGCGAGGCAGATAATGTGGACGACATCTCACAGTCAGCTGTTCTGTAGCTTCAGAGCAGTGAGTGTTTACCAACACACAGTTCGTACACCAACCTTTGTTTATGTAGACGCACAAGATTGCCGGTTGCGATCCGCTCGGAAGAGCCGTCTGCTGGGCAGCTGGAATGCGGAGTTCGGAATGTGCTCCTGAAGCCACGTTTCGGTGAGACAAAACACGTCACAGTTTTCAATTTCAATGGAAACATTTGATCGTAAGCACAGTAAATTCAGTTTGTTCTCTAGCAAGCGGACATTGGAAAGAAAAAGCAATGGAATCGGGGATCGAACAGCATTGGCTCTAAGCCTCGCTAGAATACCACCACGCTTCTCCCTTTTCTATCGCCGCTCGCAGCATTTTCTTCTCTCCGTTGTCCGCTGCGCTCTGATCCGCCATGCCGGTGTCCGGAGGAGCTGGTGTCTTCCGAGCGTGGCTCTAAGATTGTTATCCAAGTTTGCCGTTTTTTGTTGCCATGCTGTCCTTAATCATACGTAGTTCGTCTTTGTTGTATTTCACACGCGAGATTCGCATGGAATTAGGTTTTTTGCCGCTGAGAAAAATGTTTAAAAAGGGTTTTTGGTTGGGAACCAGATTTTAAATTAAAGGCTGAAGACCATAAGGATTAGACCATAGAGGATGGGAGTAAGGTCATCTTGTCTGATGTATTTAAGGGGAAGATTGATGATAACTCATCAAATAAAGCTAAAGTGCTTAATTTATTTAACCAGGAGTGGCATAAGGTCACCTAAAAATAGTGTCAAAGACTGGTGGATAGTATATCAAAATGCATAAAAGCAGTAATTAAAAATCTGATTACTCCACCAAATATTGATAAGCATTGTAATTAATAAATAAACTTTTTATATGCATTATTTGAAGATTGAAAGCACTGTGTCAGGTGCGCTCGGCACACCTGCCCTTTTTTGTGTTTGTGTTTAGCAAATTAAATAGTTTTTTGTCGTTCTGGTTAGTTAATTAACTGTGCTTTACTTCCATTGGTTTGTCACGTGACAAGTACTTTTCATTTATATTCTCTTGGGTTCCGTAGTGTCCTTGTCTCGTGTTGTTTATATTGTTTCGTGTTGCGTGTCGGTCCTAAGTTCTGTTATCCTGCGTTTTTGCTACGTTGTGAATAAACGCCTCTTTGCACCCTCACGTAGCAACCTGCTCTTTCCGGCTCGACGCGTCGAGCTTCTGTTTGGCCAAGCGTTACACACTGCATGTTTTTTGGACCATTTTTTGGGTGTGAATAAATGCTCTAATTGAAAATATTTTTATTTCTGAATTTTAGAGAAATGTTCTCAGTAGTTTAGAGAATAAAACAACAACGTTACTCAAACATATACCTGATAAAACTGATAATTATGCTGTGGTCTCTGATACATCGGCCAAAAGCTGTATAAATGTATGTTTAATATTCTGTCTCTTCATAACATCTTAATATTCTGTCTCTTCATAACATCTTCATAACATCCATTCCTGTTATTGAGACATCTCGTCTCAGGTACGCATTCATACCCACACTGATACATGCAAAACAAAAATTCTTGTTTAATCTACTGTTGTTAGTGTATTCGGTGTTCTATTACAACATTCCATAAGGAGTGCATCACAGTAATCATATCTAGTGGTTGTAAAAACATAACTTACTTCTAGAATCTGTATCTTACAAAATTTGCTTCTGTCCCCCCCACTGTTTTCGCATGCTGCCTAAAAACTTCATTGTAAACGATGTGCAGCTGAAACCCCAGAACAAAAGCAGACTGGACAGTCGTACATGACAACTGTACACATCATAGCAAACAATTCGCAGCTTCATCATTAGTTGACTTGGTTTTGCTTGGAAATTTCTGCTGGACGCTGTTTGGCATGGCGTGTTGGTTCTGCCAGGAGATGCACTTCCTTATCATCTGAAGTTTGTTGGCGGCCGAGGGAGAGAGGCGGCAGCAGAGGGCTGGAGTGCACCTGCGCAAAAAAAGTGAAAGCGTCAGAAGCGGACAGACAGACAGACCCCGGCCGTATTTCTGATAACAAAAGATTTTTTTACTTGATAATACTTGGATAATAAGTTTACCTTTGACAGTTTACTATATTTTGTATTGTATTCATATTTTATTGGTCAACACCATGATAAATAAAATTATATATTACATTTATATACTTTAGAGTTGTTAGTGTACAGCTTGTATAGCGGTATAGATTTACTGTCTTCTAAAATACCTCAACATGCATCCATTAATGTCCAACAACCTGTACTCAACACAATTAAGTACACTTCACAGTGAACATGTCCAAACCATGCCATGTCCTTAGACATGCTTCCATTAGGATAAATTATACATAAACAAAAAACAAGTATTCACTCTTATGCAGAGATAAAAAAAAGTGGATGATCTTCTTATTCTAAATTCTGATAAAAAATCAGGTTATTAAATTGAGAAATTATATCTAAAGACATAAAATAATTTGATATGATACATTTCTATTTAGTTTTGTAGTTAAGCTATGTACCATTCCATATTTAAATTGTCTGTTGTAGTATAAAATGCAAAAAAATAGGTTACCCACATCCAATGGAATGTTGCTCGGCTAGTTTAGATTTTTTGGAAGCAATTATTTAAGTATAATTAAATAATTAAGCAATTTATTTGTTCAAAATTGGAATGTATGACTTTAAACGTGAGTTACAATGAATAAACTAATCACAGCTGATAATACACTCACACCCAATGAAGAATGTTAGGTATTCAACTACAGCAAGCATTTTTACGTATTATTTTGTTAATATGTACACTACAAACTGAACTT
This sequence comes from Xyliphius kryptos, assembly GCA_025769995.1. Lineage (NCBI taxonomy): Eukaryota > Metazoa > Chordata > Actinopteri > Siluriformes > Aspredinidae > Xyliphius > Xyliphius kryptos. The sequence continues at coordinate 6,512 of JAOUQT010050643.1, read as the reverse complement.
TTACTTTAGTCACCATATGTCATCCATTATACTTGAGATTCTGAGATCAGTTTGCCCAATTAAAATTTTTGAATATTCACTTTCACACAATTTTTGTTCGCTTGAGGTCAATAATTTTTTTTGTTGACCATATCGGAGTAAAAACTAGTTTTCTTAGTGTCAATGTTTGCTGTATGACTGATGTTTTCTAAAACCAATGTAGTGACATTTTAGTTTAGAATATGCTATTATTCAGAATTTATCAGTAATGGCAAACCAAAATCATTTTTATACGTGTTATAATACTCTTCCACAAAGATGGGTAATGTAGATTAGATTTCAATACATCCATGTGCCTACTTAAATTTAATAAACCTCAAATTTATTAATTTGAAAATACCAGATTTCAACAATTTTTTTTTTGTTACTCTTCATCTTAGGACAGTCATAGGCTTGCAACCTGAAGGTCCCTGGTTTGATTCTCAGTCCCACCAAATACTATGGCTAAAATGCCATTGGGCAAAGCACCTACCACCAATTACTTCCCAGGTGATCCAGGCGCATGTGCTCACTTCACTTCACACTCACTTCAAGTGTGTGTATATGTGTGTGTTTCACTACTGATGGGTTAAATGTGGAGAACAAACTTTATATTCTTTTCGGCCTTGTACGAAGGCCCTTATAAAATTTAAGGAAACCATTAACCTTAATGCATCACTGTATGCATATATCTTAACCAAATGTGCAAGACAAACAGATATGCTGCACTATTGGACATCTATGTAACCATATTAATGTCAGATAGTAGCTGTTTCCTAGCAACATGTGGTCCTTTTTTAGAATATAATTTACTAAAATCTGATAAATTAAGCATAACATTTTAAATTGCTACTAAATTATATACAAATTATCCAATGCTATTTTTAAGTTATCCCAAAATAACTTTTTCTAAAAAAAATTGTAAAATAGTTCATCCTAATGTAAGGCAAAGCTTATAAAAAAAAATGTTTTTTTTTTACATATTCATTACTGGCTAACATGCTGCTTCTGAAATTTAACAGAACTTTGCTTGGTGGAATGAACTAAATTAAAAGTTCAAGAGGAAACTCTCCATTCCAAAAATAATGCCAAGGTATGAGAAGAACTTTGGCTACACGTGTATAAATATTGCAGTGCCAAACTGACAGTGTATACACGTTTCTTTAAAATAACAAACTAGTTTGCATTCTCAGCACAATACCAAATGCTAAACCAACATGTGCATATTTCAAAAATAGTGTCAGGAGGAAACCCATGCAGACACGAGGGGAACATGGAAACTCCATCCAGATTGGGATTCAAACCAGGAATCCCCAGTGCTGAGAGGTGAATGTGCTAATCACTAAGCCACCGTGTTGCCCTTTGGGTCAATAATGTAAAGTATTATTAAAAAAAAGATCTTTTGTACAAATAAGGGTATATATGTGTTTGTCCTTTCATTACACTTATTGAATGTATTTTGTGCACAATATTTTTTTATTATAAGTGTAAGCGTGAAAGAAATACATTACAGCTCCATTATATATTTTTATTATTAGTAGAAATTGACCTTAAAGCCATGAACACCCTTGTCTGCAGAACAATCCCATAAAATGTTTGTCATGTAAAAGTCTGGCTGGTAGTAAATGGGACAGCAATGAATAAAACAAAGATTTTTAGTGATTTATTCATTCAGCAATGTAAACCTCAAAACACTGGAGAGAGGCAAAGCTTAATTAAGACCAGGATAAGTTACAGCAGGTGAGAGAATTAACAACGACTAATTATAAGACCATGTGGGAGATGGGCAAAAACAAAAAACATTTGAGGAAAAACTAATTGCAAAAGCACAAGAGTACACCAGAAGGACGTGTCATAAAGTGCTCCTGACAATACACCCATCCAAAAGGAGAGCTGGCGGGGATGGCCTCAGGACACCCGGTGAGTAGCTACAGATGCTTTGACCACACTAAGGTTGTTTCAGACCCTCAGTGATAGTCACACACATACTTATATTCTTCGGGGCCCCACACAAACTAATTGCACATAGTGTAATATTGTTTGGAATGGTGTTCAGTCCCAAAAGGTTCTAGACTTAACCAAAGTATCAAAACTTAAATTTTAAGATGCTTCCAAAACTGTGTACAGATTCATGCATGTGATTTAAAGGCTAAGCACCAACTAATGACCCACCCTGGAGATTTTTTTTAGCTTTTAAAATGTAAATGTGAATATGATAGTTTATTTAGTTTACAAGTTCAAGTAAATTCACGGAAAAGTCCTAGGTCGCTCCGGAAATTCTAGAAAGTTACCATGTGTCACTGGTGGAAGACAATGGATAACCGAGCTATGAACATTTGCAGTTTGAGGGTAATTAATTAGTTTGTTAATACTGTTTGTAATAAAGTCTGATCCTGTTTTAGCCATTGTGTGAGTCCTGTTTTTTACATCCTATAGTTGTGCTCGTCATTTGGCATAAATTGTGCACTAGAAATAATGAAGTAAGCAAACGGTTCGTTCCAATGTGCACTTTTAAAGTTGACAAATTTTGTCTTTTTTTTTTTTTGGTAATCTGGGATATTTGGACCATTTGTGCACGGGGTCACACTGAATATTGAATGACTGCAGTCAGAAACAACACACCTTACCCTTTTTGGCTTGCACATTCAGTTTATCTAGTTTACCGTTTTGGCTTGTTGTCCACTACATCATGTGTGACATATATACAAACTACGCGGGGAAGTTACATCATATTCCTTGAAGGGGGGGAGGGATGCTTACCATCGATAATCACAAATTAGGAATTCATGCTGTATTTGTGGTTTTTACAATGTTTTATTAGGCGGTGCATGAGTTGCTTAGGTTGTTTTCTAAAATGTAGAGAACTTAGGACACTCTCTGGATAGGAAAAACTCTGCCTTACCTAAAGTATCTCCTAAACAAAAAAAATTTTTTTTTAGTTGACAGGAACTATGCCTTCTAAGGATTTGAACTTTCATTAACAGAAATAATGCTTTCAAAAGGTCTACCTCATTTAAATAATCGATAGCTCCAACAAGCATCAAAAAAAAAAAAGGTGCTTTTTAAGTAATTACAACGTGGTTTTGACAGTGAAGTTCAGAATTGTTGTTAGAGTCATTCTTACTGCACTGATGGATTTATGGATGCATTTTAGAAACACTTTAGGGAAAAAGCTTATTAAATTAACATGTTATTAGGTTTATAAAGATTAACTAGAAAGTGGACAATTTACATATGTTTTTATAGACCATGATGGCATACTAAAATTACAAAAAGAAAAAAAAAACTTTTCTATTACTGCATTCTTAAAATCTCATGCCATGAAAAAGAATAAAGTAAAAAGTCTTACTGACATATCTGTTGGAAACAAGGCCCATTATTTTTAAAGTAAATTGTTCAAGCTAAATCTGTAAATTTATCACAGACTAATACTCCCCAGCACACTCCATAACTTTGGCCATTTCCCATTGATGCATGGTTCAAACTATATAAACAGGTCAAAAAAATTATCCATTCATGCAGATTCATTTTCTACAGCATTAAGATTAGACATTTTTTAACTGAGCATGTTAAAAAAAATGTTGTTGTTACACTTCTTTTGTTGTAGGCAAATTCACAAAATTGCACGTTTTGATGATATAAAAATACTTTCAGATTATTAAAACATTTTAAACAAGGTAAATTTGTTTAAAACCTTTTATCGAATGCTTTGAAATTTTACCACAATGTTGCATTCGCCCATGTTTTTATATATTTTATTTTAATTTTGATGACTTATTTTGAGTGTCAATATTATTAGGCACTTGGTGTATGTCATCTATAGTGACTGCCATAATGGTAGAATGGAGGTGATGACACAAGGCGCTTTGCGTTTAGCGATTGGCGCAGGGGTAGAGTGGAGGGAAAGACGCAAGGCACTTGGAGTACCGCAATAGACCCACAAAAAAGTGGAGGGGAAGACGTGGGGTGGCTAGGGTAAAGCCAATGCTGTAATGTATGCTAAGACTTGCACGTCAACAGCAATGTGGACGTCTGACCAAATATGTAAAAACGTTAATGAAGATGGACTTAAAGAAAGTTTTTCCAAATAAACAAATCGGTGAGTGACTTCAATGAAACGTACCTGTAAAAATGCTCGTTTTTTTTTACATATATAAACTCCAAAGCCATCATTTATTTAATGAAAATTGCCTTTCAATTTACACATTTGATCAATTTAACATATTAGAAATGTGTGCTTTCTCTTTTCTTTTTATTCAATTTAACCTGATGAGCCACAGCACACGTGGCCAGTATGTCAGTTCACATGTATGTATGACCATGGAAAATTAAAAAAGGTTTATATTTGAATTCATTTAAATATTTCTGGTGCTATATTATTATGTTACCTTTAATACTATTATTAAGTTGGCATGTTAGAGCCAGCTAACGGTTCAATTTTTCTTCTTATTCTATTCACTTATTTTTTTAGCACAAAACTGCTGAACTTTACAAAGTATATTGACCTATTGCTGTCCAAGTTGCTAAGCAGTGAACAGTTAATAATTTAATTCACTATTTCAGGGTGCAGAAACATTGTTTACAGAAATGTATAGATAACAAAATCATTAAACCAATACAAGAGTTAGACAACCCACACAAAACTACAAACACAAACACACACACACACACACACACACACACACACACACACACACACACACACACACACACACACACACACACACACACACTTTAATAACCCAACTTTTTAAAGTCAAAGTTATGTCATTCTTGTAATACTTGCCTTTAATTTAATACACCTATCTTATCATGGTAAATCTTATGTAACTTGTGTAACTATAGACTACACACCCAATTTTATATCGAATAAAACAATTCCACAACAGTTACATCGAGATTGGGCCAATCAGGTTGGTGTTCGATCTAAAATTAAATTTGCTGTAACTGATGATATTGGTTATAGATTTCCTTACAAATGAAATTTTAATTGTATAGAAAGTTTTTAAACAACATTTATTTTAAGACTTTGTTTTATTGCTTGCCTTTTTACCAAGTCTCTGTAATGGTAGATCCTGTCTCACCTCTCTTTTTATATTATCTCTTGCCTCACCTTCTATACCAGAATGACCGGTTTCTTTTCATACTCTGTGGCTTTTTCTGTTTATGTCAGTGTTGAAATGTCACTTAAATTAAAATATAATATACACACAAAACAAATACATTGCCAAATGAATAACATTTTGGAACTGTATAAAAACATTTCATTTTTTATTTATTTTAAAAAATGATGTATATTTTTAAAAAATATTTCTAAACATTTTAGGGGCAGCAATACAATAGAGCACAATTTAAAAAAAAAATCATGGTTTATACTTGTTAGGAAAAAATGGCTATGTTTCCCTTCCACATTATTAAAATTTGTTGCCTAATGAAGTAAAGATATTACATTTCACCTATGTTTGGATGTGTGTAATACTTTAAGAATAAATTTCCCCAAAGAAAATTAGGTTAAGATGGGGTATAATTGTGACAGGGTGTGTCTGGATGCATACTTAAAGTGCTTGAGTTACCTCCTGTTTATGTTTTATTTTCAATATGTGTGTTCTTTTTATTCATAATGTTAGTTCATTAGATTCATTTGTCTCATTTAATTCAAATTTTTATGTTTTAGTTTTCTTTATGTTTTTGCATTAAGTTTCCTACTTGAGGATTATTTACATTGCTTTGTGTTTGCTATGTCCTCAGTTTTTCTAAAGCTCTTAAATGTTTATTTGTATGTACAGTATGTGTTCTATAAGGTTCAGTACTGTGCCGGCAGTGGCAGGTGAGCTTGATCAGGATTAAGAAGGTCACATGAAAAGTGTGTCTTTCTAATTGCAGTTTTTTTGCATTAAGGTAGAAAGATCCGAAAAAGCTGGAAATAGAAAACTAACAGAGTATAAATTATGTTTGTTTACATGCAATGTAATGAGAGTGAGGCTTGTGTCCCCTAAAAGGTGAACTGTGTTTATGTTAGGATTGGCAATAAATAATATTTTAAGTTTAATTGTTTATTTAACTTTACCATCCCTCCAATTTGCAGGATGAAAATATTCAGGCCCTGCTTCTGCTGAGGTCAGACCATGAGCAGAGGTTTTTGTATCTACTCCAAGCACAAACAGAAGATCAGATGGTACTCTAGCAATTTTCTTGGTCGTGCCTCTGGCACCCCCCGTACATACATTAGTGAAACATATGAATTGTGACACAAAGATGCATCTTTTGCTCTTTAGTAGAGGTGGACGATACCGAGAATTTTGGTATCGATCCGATACGAAGTAGATACAGGGCCAATATCGCGATAATCAATACGATACAGATACTTTTGAATATTTAAGCCTCATATATCCAAAGGATCCAAAAGACCTAGTATAGAATTTCGCCCAACATTGTACGTGACAACAAAATACTTTATCACAATCAACATTTTTGTTTAGAAACAATGGAACAGT
>JAOUQT010050622.1:0-10816 GCA_025769995.1 Xyliphius kryptos | reverse complement strand
GGGGGGTGGAGGGGTGTCTAGATTCATATCAATGAAAGAGATATCCGGTGAAGAGCGATAGCTGTATTTATAAAAAAAGCCGCAATGTCTAAAGCGGAGGGACAAAATAAATACCAAACTGATAACATGCCAATTTAAAAGGCCTGGGAAGGTGATTCTCTTGATAGAATGTGGATGCTGATGGTCACTGCTGAACTGGTACAGAGCTCTTAAACATATTAAACTGCCACTTCGGCACCTACCGCAATAAGGCGCGGTCAATGGAAGATGAGAAGCCCTCCAAATCCATATCGTCAGCAGAGAGTCTAACTGCATCTTGGAGAAATTTATAGGCATCCTTTGGAACAGAGGGCTACGGCGGAGACTCAATAACGGGGCACCAGCAATAGAAAATCAATGCAACCAATGACACTGCATTGAACTTCAGTTATGCAGAACAATTCCCAGCAAAGGCCTTCATGTTTTCCCAGCCCTGGGCCACGGCTTGATGCAGGTTAAGGGTTTGGTGTTGGGGGGAGGGAGGGGGCACGGCACTAAATGACACTTTTTGCCAGATAAATCAGGGTGTCAAAGTAAAAAAAAAAAACAAAATATCAGACAGCCATAACCCATATGAGCAAATCAAAAGCATACAAATGGATCTTAAACAGCAAGTGACTCACCACCATTAAAAAGTTTTACCAAGACACATTGTACAAAACTAGTCCTTATAACCAGGTTCGCTCAAGCTATTTCTGTATGCACCCTATTAAGCATTATCTCTGACCCCCACCCCAACCCAACCCCTACCCAGACCAGTTCCCTACATCCAGGTCCCATATATCCGGTCAAAACCCGCTGCCTTCGCTCTTGTCACTATATTCCCATTCGTGGTTTTCCCTCACATGAATCCAATGCGGGTGTTTTGCTTTTTGTTTGTTTTTTTTTGTCGTTTTTAATAAAGACTTTTTCAGCAGAACAGCCACCAAGCAGATAAATTGTCATGCGCCTCGTGCTAAAAATATCCTGCTTTCCATTTTGAAGTCCTCCGCCTCTCCGTACAGACAGCACTTGTGTGATAACGCTGTATCTGCCCGTGACCTTGCGCCTGCGAGGGGGAAATGCAGGCAGGTTCTCCAGGATCGATGGCCCACAATCGGGGCTTAAACTGATTTGTGTACATATCTAGATATGTAAATAGATTCTATACAAGAAAAGAGTTCTTCAGGGGGAAAAAAAAGAAACTAGACCCAAAAAAATGGAGGGAAAAAAGAAATCCAAGACATTGTGCATATTCTCGCGCCGTAGATGCCCAGCGGTACGGTACGTCTCCGGTTTATCATACAGCAAGGAGATGGCGCGACTCGATCAGGTAAGCAGCACCTCCTCTTCACTTGCGAGATAGTATTCTACAATCGGATGCCTCGGAAAGCAATATATATTCTTTCATTTACAAGAAAAACAGCCTCCTATGATGCTGAATCCTGAGTCGCGCCGTCCAGCTGGAAACTTCCAGACTTATATCTCGATCAGGTGACAGTCCTGGTTTTGTCACAATACCCAGGGTAGAAAATGAAAAACCTATCGGTCTGTTATTCTTTTTCTCATTAAATCCAAAATAGTTTTTGCTGTTTGCTCATCTGATGATGCTAATATAAAACGGTGTCTCGCAGGGAGACGAAAACACCACTGTATTCCACGTTCTGCAAAAACTGGCAGAGGGAGTGGACATTCTCAGCTCGGTTTTTACGTCTGTGTGGTTTGTGTTGGTGTGAATATGAGGCTATACTCTGGTGGTGGAGTGCGCGTGAGAATGCGGATGGGGCAGTGTGTTGTTGTGTTGGACGCCCGTGTAGCTGTTGAACGAATGCAGCTGGGCAAGGGCGCTGGGCATGGTGCTTGGCAGAACCGTGATGGTGTTGGCACCCATGAGCGGTACGTCATCAGGGGAGCGGCGCATGGCCAGCGTATAGTCAGGTGGGCCGCTGCCACGAAGCACCAGTGGACACTCTCGCTCCAGTTCGCCACGCTTCATCTGCAGCGACATGAGCTCCTCGTCGGGCACGGGGGCCAGCTGACTGGTGGCATTAGCGCGCTGAGGACTGCCGCGCCGGTGCCCATCGTGCCGCCGCTTGTCCTTCTTGTAGTAGAGAGCGGCGAAGGCGAGGATATTAAGAAAGAGCAGAGAGGCACCCACGGCTATCGTGACGCTCAGTTCCGTGGAGTAGTCACGCTGCTCTACCAGGAAGGGCTGGTTATGATTCTGATTCTGGTTGGGGTCCTGTGTCTCCGTAGGAAAGGGCGTGGGAGAGGGACGCTTGGTGTTGGACGGCATCTTTTTGGCAGGCCGCGGCGTGGATTCGGATGCCGGCAGCTTGGTGGTGGTGCTGGCGGAGGAGATGACCTGGGTGAGATCGTTGAGAGTGTGCAGGTGGGGCACCAGCTCCAACCAAAGGCTGACCTTGTTGGCGCGGTAATGCTCCTTAACACGTGGCTTTAACCCGATGTGCAGGTAGAGCTGCTCCTTCTGGTTGTACCGTGTCCACGCCACCTCCTCAAAGCGGTTCGGTTTGGTGTGGATAAACTTGGTGTCCTGGGGCACCGGCTGGTTGGGGTCACTGTGACAGAAAAGCAGACGGCATCACAATCTACAGTTGGACCGCATGTTACATTTTCATTTCAATTTCAGTCTGCCAATGTCTTAAACCACAAGTCCGCAAAGTGCAAATGACATGAGGAATGAAATATGACAGCAATCTTCTCAAGATACTTTGTATTAGGCCACTTCAGTAACTTGCTATATGAAAGTCATTAGCGCACATATAGTGTCTGGATTGTATGGTGTGGCAGAGTGAAGGCTGATCTGCTGCATTATCGACTGAAGGAACCATCACTGACATGGAGACCTGAGTGGAAATGCTCCTGCAATCACTGCCGCCAACTTTTCAGTAAGAAAAGTAACTATTGGCTGTTTGAAAAGTCGCTAGAAGTCACTAATAACAGTCCACATGTGTATTTAAGGAATAAACATTGTGGCACAGTAGAAAGGGAGTAAAAAATGCCCTAAATATGTTAGAACTACAAATAAGCTCAAAATAAACGAACTTCGTCTGTTGATTTTTTTGCCTTTGAAATAAGTCACCATTTATTTAAATAATTTAAAACTACATCGTCAATTATTTAAAAGTATTGCTTTGTCTAGACCAGGGGTTTTTAAGTAGTCTCAGCTCACAATATATTATTTATTTTTTACATAAATTACCTAAATAGATTTTCCATTATTGAGCTACAGGGGTTGGACAATGAAACTGAAACACCGGTCATTTTAGTGAGGGAGGTTTCATGGCTAAATTGGAGTAGCGTGGTGGCCAATCTTCATTAATATCACATTGCACCAGTAAGAGCAGAGTGTGAAGGGTCACTTAGCAGGGTAAGAGCCTAATTTTGCTCCAAATTTTGAACTTTAAAAATCATGAACACCACATTATGGGTGCAGAGTTCAAAAGATTGCTTTGATGAACATGAAAGTGAAGTTAAACATCTCCCATGGCCTGCACACTCACCAGCTCTAAATATTATTGAGGCACTTTGGGGGGTTTTGGAGAAGCGAGCCAGGAATCGTTTTCCTCCACCAGCATCATGTAGTGACCCTTTGTTGCACATTTTTTCACTTGCTCTTTTCATTTTTTTATTTGCGCTTCTTATTTTTTCGCTTGCGCTTCTTATTTTTTCACCTGCGCTTCTCTTTATCGCCCCCTCGCATCTAAAACTTCTCCCGTTCAATTTTTGAATTTGGGACCCTTTTTTTAACGGTTTGGCGGGATCTAGACAGTAATTAGCTGCTCGAGAAAAGTCCAGCCCACCCAGCCATGCTACACTATGACAAATTGTGAATTAACACATTTAATTTAATTTAAGTGTGACTGGAAAAAAAATAACGGAGATTGAAATAGCTGATAGAAGTAAACAAACTCTCAATTCAATTTTTAAAAAACAAAACAAGTTTCGTGCAAATTCGCCGACGTCGCAGATGGGTAGCATGGCTGGGTGGGCTGGACTTATCTCGAGTAGCCAATTACTGTCTAGATCCCACCCACCCGTTAAAACGGGTCCTAAATTCAAAAATCGAACGTGAGAAATTTTAGACGCGAGGGGGCGATAGAGAGAAGCGCAAGCGAAATAATGAGAAGCGCAAGCAGAAAAATGCGCAACGAAGAAAATGTTTTGCTTACGGATTCTGTTATTAAGTTCTCAAAACTTTTGGACCCCTTCTGACGCCATAGGGCAGGGTTATTGGTAGCTTTGGGTATGCGCAGTTCAGCTGCAGTTTGTGCGTGGTGCGACGGGGGTCTCTCTGAGCACTGAGGATAAATACTGAGGAACACGTGTGTCTTTAAAAGTCTCCAAAAACACCAGAAAAAAAATTTCTTGATGTTTTGTTGGTCACTTTATGAAATAAATCGCTAACGGGTCTGAAAAGTGACTTGATACGTCGACAAAATCGCTAAGTTGCTAAAAACACTGATCCTCACTTTAACTGCGCTTCCTTAAAATGATCTGAAGTAAACACCTTAATCCAATTCTCCTAGACACTAGATTTGTACAGTGGGGCTTATCAGATTACTCAAATGTAATATCACCGATTGCTAGTTTACCAATTAAGCAGCTCGCATTCTGTTGCTACGCCATAAGCCTGAATTTTTAAACACCGTATTCCATCATAGCCGTTCCTTTTATTACCCTCATGAATTTCAATGAATCCATTTATTTTACTATGTGGACAGTGTATGACATATTGACTTTTAATCCTTATGTTTACATTAGAACATGGCTCGGGCTGCGCTGCGCTTCAATTCCAGCCGTACATAATAATAAATCATGGAATGCAAAGCCGCACAGACCCTTTCAGCTGCGTCTCATTTACCCACCGTAATTCTCTGGGGGATTTATAAACCTGTGAACATACCGGTTTTGCGAGAGTTTAAGTGTTTACTAGTACGTGTGTCCTTCACAGGATGTACAGCAGCATTGCTCGTTCAGTGAATTGTGAACCATGACCAAAAGAATATTTATCATGTGTGAACAAAAGAACTGAAAATATGTTTTTAAGTGTTTCTTGGTAGAAACAAACTCAAATACAAAGTACACATAGCTCTCAGAAACTGAATGAACGTGACGGCAACTTACGACCTCAAGGTCTTGAATGGTATAGACCGCTGAAGTTGTGTGTCATTCTGTAGTCATCGTTATGCCCATATATGGCGCTTTGGTTCTAAGCAGGATATTTATTGGAAGAAATTAATAGGTTTTTCAAAAATCATCATGTTGGGTCCGTCACTCATCATAGTGGTCTGTCACTCAGGTTAGAATCCCCATCTGGGTGGAGTATCCACGTTCTCCATGTGTCCATGTGGGGTTTCTCCGGGTTCTCCCTTTTCCTCCCACAGTCCAAAAACATGGATTAAAGGTGAATTGACAGCTCTAAATTTCACCTATATACTGTACTGTGTGTCTGTAAGAATGCGTGTGTGCCTAACGATGGATTGGTCCCTTGTCCAGGGTGTATCTGCCCAGCGCCCAAAATGTTCTGGATGGGCATAGGAACTCCCCCCACAAGCCCCCGCCCGACCCTGGAGACGATTAAGCGGAAGATAATGAGATGAGATCTTTATACTGTTCTGTGGTCTGTATATTGTACATTTGTGATAAGCACTAGTCAATAAATAATGGAGTCTTATTATCTCCTCAGTCATTTCTTACGGTGTCCCTCAGGGATCAACATTGGGCCCGTTTGTATCCGACGCCTATTAGCAACTACCTTAAAATAACAGAAAGTCTTGGATTATTTTTTGCCATGACCTAAATAAATGTGTATAAATGTCTTAGTGGCATCAACATGAAGCTGAAATGACATGTCATTAGGAAGCAATAATATTTTAGAACGCATTTTGCATTAAAACGTAACCCTGCACATTTGGTGTGACATTTCAGGTAAAACTAGTTATGTATTTAACTATTTAGCATTTTCCCCTATGCACTCACCCCGTCTTTGCAAAGTTAGTCCAGTAGGTCATCACCACGGCGCTAAGCATCACGTCATTCTTGGAGAAGTTACAGGGGAAGAGCTCGGTGGGGCCGATCATCGGTAGACCAAAGACATAAGGAATCTCATCTCCGTGTGATGCATCCGCCCACGCCGGCACCTGCTCGGTCTGGCAGTGGTGGTAGAAAGCATAGAAGTAGGTCGGTGAGCCGAAGCTGGAGTGCAGATCGGCCGTGGCCACGGCAGGCGCCACCCACTGGTGGTCAGTGAAAAGCGCCAGCAGCGTTTTTCTCCGGGTCTCTGGATTGTGCCGGTCGGCCCAGTCTGTATACATGAACTTGATGGTCTCGCGCAGAACATCCTTAGCTTCGGGGTAGCCATACAGGTCGTCCACAAAACTGGACACGGCGTAGTCGAAGTCATTGGCCTGCACGCCGCTGTCTCCGTCCACCACCATCTCCACAAACTTCAGGCCCTCGCCCTGGTTCACACCCAGCATGATGTCATAGTTGAGAAACTCTCCCTGCTCCATCAGAATCTGCGGGTCGTCAGGGATCACGTCGCCATCGATGACGGGCCCAAATGCGATGTGGTAGCGTGCCGGCTGGATGTCCTGCTCCACCAGCTCCTTGTAGTCCTTTTTCATCAGGCACTCCACCAGCTCCACGGTATCTTGGAGGTCACAGCCCACCCTTTCAGCCAGCATGCGGGAATATTTGGCAGGTTGAAAGCTTACAGCCCAGCTGGACAGAGCGGTACCACTCTGAGCGATGGCTCTCTGGAACAATCCTGGAGGGGTACAATAGACTTGTTATCAGCTTGGAAAAATCCCAGTCCACAACAGTGTAATTAGGAACAACCCCACACACGTTATGAAAAGGACAACAGTGTACACTATACAACATACACTGCACATGCAAAGCATTAGGACATTTATAATGAAAACTATAGTGAAGATATTCAGGGGTGGGTGGTTATAAGGACAGGATTGCAATGCCACATTAACTGATCTGTGGTTATTTTAAGATAATAATGTGGCACTAAAGCAATTACACTTAATGGACTTAAAGTATTGAGACACCTACACATTAAACTTACAAGGCCATTAATATAAATATGTACGCTGGGGAAAATGTATCAGGTTTGAGACATATTTATGCACCAAAATATGTGACAATAACAAATATTTATTTATCCGTTTAGAACCAAAATACCAAATATGGACATAACAAGGACCACAAATTTGCGGACACGTTCTAGGTGGGTTACGAACGTTTTTAAAAAAATATACAAAAATAAATATATAATTAGGGCGACACGGTGGCTTAGTGGTTAGCACATTCGCCTCTCAGCGCTGGGGAGTCCCGTTTCGATTCCCAATCTGGGTGGAGTTTCCATGTTCTCCCTGTGTCTGTGTGGGTTTCCTCCAGGTTCTCCGGTTTCCTCCCACATCCCAAAAACATGAATTCAAAGTAAATTGAATGTTCTAAATAGCCCTGTATAGTATGAGTAAGTGTATGAGTGGTTGTGTGTGAGTGTGTTCCCAGTGATGGATTGGCGCCCTTCTCGGTGTATCTGCCCAGCGCCCAAGTCGTTCTCCCGTGGATGGGCATTGGGGACCCCCCAGCGACCCTCATGAAGGAATAAGTGAAAGATAAGGGATGGATGGATGGATGGATGGAAGGATGGATGGATGGATGGAATTCACAAATAAAACTCACGGCACAGTGGCTTAGTGTACACATCAATTTGGAGGGCCGTTAATGATGAATTGAGGGTTTAGCAAGGATTATAAGTAACTTAGTTTGTGCCAGATTTATTTTGAGATGACGCCTCCATCCAAACATATGCCAGTGAGACAGGCTGATATCCGATTTGTGTTGGAGGGGTCATAAGAGGAAAAAACAAATGAAGCTGAGTGTCATCAGCATAGCAATGGTAAGAGAAACCATGTGTCTTAATGACATTGCCCAGTGATATCATATATAATAAAAACAGGAGGGATCCAAGTGCTTAGCTCTGTGGGACTCCAGTGACTACTTGTTAAGGGTTAGAAACATCCCTGTCCCAAGATACTTGAAAGGTCCTTCCTGTTAAATAGGAGCGGGACCATTCAAGTGTTGTACAAGAGAAGCCTAGATTGAAAAGAGTGGACAGTAGAATATGATGATTTACTATATAAAAAACAGCGGGAAGGTCCAGCAAGATGACGATAGAAGATTGGGAGTTAGATTTGGCCGATTGAATTGCATCAACCACAGAAAGCAGTGCCGTCTTAGTGGAGTGACCACACCTAAAGGCAGATTGATTAGGGTCAAAGAGATTGTTTTGTGTAAGAAATGTGGAGACCTGGGTAGCTAATACATCAAGTGTTTTAGATGAATGGATGAAAAACGAAACAGGCCTGTAGTTCTCAACATTTTGACTTGAGTTTGAACTATGGCGTGTTTGAAGAAATCAGGAAAAGGAGCAGAGCTATGAGAGAAGTTGATTATGTGTGTACTTTCTGGTGTGATTAAGAGGACAAAAGCCTGAAGGAGGTGAGAAGGGATGGAATCAAGGGGACAAGTAATAGGTTTGCTGGCAAGAAGAATCTTACTGATATCTGATTTTGAGACAGCGAGAAAGAGAAGGTTGGTTGGTTGGATGTGTTAAATATCGTGTTGAGGATATGTGGGAGAAAGTGTTTACTGATGTTCCAAATCTTCTCTTTGAACAAGGTTGCAAAGACATCAGCTGAAAAAGAGGTGTGGGGGAGGGGGTGGACTAAGTAAGGTGTTTAATGTACTGAATAATGTGCAAGCGTCTGAGATGTTTGTTACATTGGACTGGAAGAACAGGGATTTAGCATCTGTTACATACATTTGGTCATTTAGCAGACGCTTTTATCCAAAGCGACTTACAAGTATACCACTTGGGCCAGAACACAGGGTTGCATACAGAATATCTGGCGCATTAGGGGCTTTACTCAAGGCTTATCTCTGGGGCAATAGGGGCTTTACTCCATATTGGCAACTTCAATGAACCTGTGATTTGAACCAACAACCCTTAGATTGCTAGCCCAACACCCTAACCATTGAGCTACCACTCTCTTGAGAAGCTGGCAAGTGAAGACTGGTAAGTCTCTAAATCTAAAGACAGACCAGACTTACGCCACCTTTTTTCAACGGATCATAAAGTGGTGCGTTGTTTACAAATGCACAATAATGTCGAATTTTTAGACCTTTACTGGCCAGCCACGCTGTGGAATATTTGGATGCATCTGATGGAGCAATGTCCTGCATAAAAATCATGTTTTTCTTAAACAATACCCACCTCTTCCTGTACCACTGCTTGAAGAAGATGTCTTCCAGAAACTCGTAGTAGGTCTGGGAGTTGAGATTCACTCCATCTTCAACCCAAAAGGTCCCACAAGTTCATCTTTGATGATACCAGCCAATACCATTACCCCACCTCCACCTTGCTGGCGTCTGAGTCGGAGTGGAGCTCTCTGACCTTAACTGACCCTTAACTGACATCAAGAGTCACTCATTTTATCAGTCCATAAAACCTTGGAAAAATCAGTCTTAAGACATTTCTTGGTCCACTCTTAACCTTTTATCTTATCGTTTTTTTAGCCTTCCTTACCTTGGCCATGTCCCTGAATATCGCGCACCTTTTGCTTTTTGATAGTCCATTAACGTTGCAAAACTGGTGGCAAATGGCATCTTGGCAGCTTCACGCTTGATTTTTCTCTATTCATGGGCAGTTATTTTGTGCCTTTTTTTCTCAACACGCTTCGTGCGACCCTGTTGGCTATTTGCCATGAAACGCTTAATTGTTTGGTAATCATGCTTAAAAAATTTGGCAATTTCAAGACTGCTGCATCCCTCTGCAAGACATCTCACAATTTTTGATTTTTCAGAGTCCTCCTTAAATCCTTGAAATCTCTCTTCTGACCCATTTTGTTAAAGGAAAGGAAGCTGCCTAATAATTAAGCACACCTTATATAGGATGTTGATGTCATTAGACCACAATTAGTCCCTTCTCATTGCACAGATGCACATCCCCTGATTTACTTAATTGGTTATCAAGCCTATACAGTTTGGAGTAGGACAACATGTATAAAAAAGATGTGATAAAAATATTCATTTGCCCAATAATTTTGCACACAGTGTGCAGGTAAATAAACGTTTTACTATGTAGCCAATAACACTGAAAGCATCTCTACAAACCTGTGGAGCCTTACTTTTAGAATTGTAGTGAAACATGACATTACTTTTACTTTCTTTATCTTTATTCTGTCTCTAAATGCAGAACATTTAGTTGATTATTACCAATAAAATTTCGAACTATGAATCATTTTCAAATTAAATAGATTTGCAAAAACAATTTCTAAAGAACTACATTTTTAAAAATTAGAAAGATGGTTGTTTGTTCCACAGGGAGGACATGCAGACTATATACAAAAAAAGAATTTCCAGTAGCCATGCACACAAGAACTAAACAAACTGAGCTTGCTGTGTGGAAAAAGCCGTAAATATCACACTACTGCGTTACATAAAATGCTGAAAGAAAATATTTAAATAAATGCATAAACCCATGTCAAACCAAGATTACTTTCCTAATAAAAAGAAAAATATAACATTATTAGACTTAAGTCTTTTTTTTTTTAGTAAAAAGCTAGACTTAAAAAGAAAAGGAACACAAGGCCCATATTACTAAAATGCTTCAATACAACACTAGTTCCTAATTTATATCAAAATGCACAATGTTATTATTTGCATGCAACCAAAAAATTGGGATAACCATAAA
>JAOUQT010050604.1:0-10816 GCA_025769995.1 Xyliphius kryptos | reverse complement strand
GGGTTTTGGAGGAGCGAGTCAGGAAACGTCCTCCACCAGCATCATGTAGTGACCTGGTCACCATCCTGCAAGAAGAATGGCTTACAATCCCTCTGACCACTGTGCAGGACTTGTATACTTCGTTCCCTGTCATTTTTATTGGCCGCAAAAGGAGGTCCTACACCATACTAATCAATTATTGTGGTCTACAACCAGATGTTCCAGTTTCATTGTCCAACCCCTGTATACACATTTTAAACGCTGAAAGATAAAATATAAAGAATATGTTCATAAACTGTTGTTGTGAACTTATTATTAACAGAAATTATATCCATACACAGTGATGCTCCCTTTCTCAGAGTCAGATTCCATCTGATTGGATCGAATCTAATGTAATCTAATGACTTCTCGATGTCCGTGACGGCAGATGCTTGTTGTCATTGGACAGAATCAGTAAACAAGGTAATGAGCATCATATATGGTCTCATGTTCCACGGTCTGTAGACCTACATAAAGGGACACGTTCAGCACGGCTAGTGGCTTATATCGGGGATAGTTTAACATAAGCCATCATGCAGCTTAATATATTACTGATTCTTTTATTCGCTAGTGCCAATGCTATTGATCAGCAATGCACAGCCTACGGATCAGATGAACTTCTCCATTTCTCTAAAAAGGGTGATGTGTCAATAGGAGGGATTTTTTCATTTCATCAGTATCCTCTGAGTATGAATCCAAGCCTGCAGGTCGACCCTGGAAATATGAGATGTTATGGGTAAGATGGGAAATCTTATCAAGCTAGAAAACAAATAAACCGTACAACGTTCTTGTTTAACGTTTATAACTTTAGACTTCACAGTAATACATATGTAACATGATATTATAGTAGTGTCAAGCACCATGATGTAAAGAACTGTATTTGTAATATTATTTGTTTAAG
Source organism: Xyliphius kryptos (assembly GCA_025769995.1). Lineage (NCBI taxonomy): Eukaryota > Metazoa > Chordata > Actinopteri > Siluriformes > Aspredinidae > Xyliphius > Xyliphius kryptos. Next base: position 9,897 of record JAOUQT010050604.1, on the reverse strand, counting down.
GCTCGATCCAGGAGAGTTGCAGTATGCCATTACGATGATCTATGCCATTGAAGAAATTAATAATAGGACCGATATCCTGTCCGGCTTTACGCTTGGCTATAGGATCTATGGATCATGTCCCAGTATTCCTCTTTCCGTAAGTGCATCCCTGATTCTGATGAACGCACCTGGAGAGCAGAAAGAAAACTGTTCCACATCAGCTACAGTGCATGCTGTTATTGGTGAGACAACTTCCACGGCGACTATTGGCATTGCAAAATCTGTGGGTCCATTTAAAATACCTGTGGTGAGTAAACTACTGCAAGAGCATGAACATGATTGTTAATCATACGGGTGTTTTACAAGACATTGTATTGGATATAGTGCATTTTTATTATTCTTATTATTATTCTTATTATTATTATTATTAATAATAATAAGAATAAGAATAAGAAGAATAATAATAAGAACTAATAATTCTGGTTGTAATAGTCATATTGTGGATGTGTTGTTTTTTAACTGATGTTTTTGTCACTGTTACTGTTTTCGTAGCTTAGCCACTCGGCTACATGTGCATGTCTGAGCAACAGAAATAATTATCCTTCCTTCTTCCGAACTATACCCAGTGATTATTATCAGAGCAGAGCCCTTGCAAAGCTAGTTAAATATTTCGGTTGGACCTGGGTGGGTGCCGTCCGAAGCAGGAGTGACTATGGAAATGATGGCATGAGCAGTTTCCTACAAGCGGCTGAGAAAGAAGGCGTGTGCATTGAGTATTCGGTGGCTATTTACAGGACTGATTCTAAATCCAAGTTTCTAGACGTGGTGGATATCATCAGGACATCTACTTCGAGGGTCGTTGTAGCTTTTGCAGATGGGAATGATCTCGACATCCTTATTAAAGAGCTTTACAACCAAAATGTGAGTGGTTTCCAGTGGGTTGGAAGTGAGGGCTGGATCACCTATAAATACTTAGCCAATGACGTGAATTATGCCGTGGTCGGCGGGGCAGTCGGTCTCGCTGTGCCCAATGCTTATATTCCAGGGTTGAAGGAATTTATTCTAGCTAGTCGGCCTTCTACGGAACCAGGTAATACAGGGCTGGTTGAACTTTGGGAAAGTGTGTTCGACTGCACGTTCAGCCCTCAAATCCAGGGGGCTACAAGAGCCTGTACTGGTGGAGAGTCTCTAGCAAATGCACATACAAGTTTCACAGATGTGTCAGATGCTAGCCTACTAAACAATATTTATAAAGCTGTATATGCAGTGGCATATGCAGTGGATCAATTGCTGATCTGTGAGGAAGGAAAAGGGCCATTTCTCAACGGTACATGTGCAAATAAAGAGAGAATAGAGCCATGGCAGGTAATGTAAAGACTGGATATGAATCTGCCTGGTCTTGATGGCCAATAATCAAAAGATTAAACCCCGTATATGTATATTTCAGGTTCTCCATTACCTGACAAGAGTTAACTTTACTACAAAAAGTGGAGAAAATGTTTTATTTGACAAGCTGGGTGACCCGGTTGCACGTTATGCCATCGTTAACTGGCAGATGAAGATCGGAGGAGCGATAACGTTTGAGACTATTGGTCTGTACGATGCATCTCGGCAAGATGGCCAGGAGTTTGTAATTTATAATGATAGTGCAGTCTGGGCAGGAGATCAGCGGACAGTAAGCAAAGCACAAATGCTGTTGAATCTCACTGTTTAAGTGTAATTTATTTATTTTTATTTTTTTCTACAAAATGGGTCTTTATGTATTTTTTTTTCACAGGTACCCCAGTCAGTATGTAGTGAGGACTGTATTCCTGGAACCAGCAGGGCCTTCATTAAGGGAAAACCAGTTTGCTGCTTTGACTGTAATGCTTGTGCGGATGGAGAATTCAGTAACACCACAAGTGAGAAGACCGGGCTGCTTTTATTTACACCCATTCTTATGCTGTTGGCATTTTTTTATTGTCCGCTACAGGCTCACAAGATTTCACCTCATCTTGGCGTGTCTGCATTTCGCATTTTTAACATGTCTTTGATTTCAGATGCTGTGACATGTCAGACATGCCCTCTCGAGTACAAGTCAAATGGAAACAAGACTCGGTGCGACCTAAAAAACATTGAATTCCTGAACTTTGATGAACTCATGGGCATTCTGCTGATGGCATGTTCTCTGTTGGGTGGATGTCTCACAATCACTATCGGGTTGATTTTCTTTCATTACAGACAGACCCCTATTGTTAGAGCCAACAACTCTGAGCTGAGCTTCCTGCTGCTGTTCTCTCTGACTCTGTGTTTCCTTTGTTCACTTACCTTTATAGGCCAGCCCTCTGATTGGTCCTGTATGCTGCGCCACACGGCGTTCGGCATTACATTTGTCCTTTGCATCTCTTGTGTTCTTGGAAAGACAATAGTGGTTTTAATGGCATTCAAAGCAACTCTTCCGGGTAGCAATGCAATGAAATGGTTTGGGCCTCTGCAGCAGAGACTCACTGTGGTTTCTTTTACATTTGTTCAGGTTGTCATCTGTGTGATTTGGTTATTGTTATCTCCTCCCTTTCCATATAAAAATATGAATCATTACAATGACAGAATCATTTTAGAATGTCATGTGGGTTCAGTCGTAGGGTTCTGGGCTGTGCTGGGGTATATAGGGTTCCTAGCGTTCTTATGTTTCTTGTTGGCTTTTTTGGCTCGGAAGCTGCCTGATAACTTTAATGAAGCAAAGTACATCACGTTCAGCATGATCATATTCTGTGCAGTCTGGATCACCTTTATTCCAGCTTATGTCAGCTCTCCTGGAAAATTCATTGTAGCCGTGGAGATCTTTGCTATTTTAGCTTCAAGTTCTGGTTTGCTGTTTTGTATATTTATGCCCAAGTGTTACATCATTTTACTGAGACCAGAGAAGAACACGAAAAAACATATCATGGGGAAAACTTCCAACAAGGCCCTTTAACTTCATTTTTAAAAAACTGTATATTTCAATATCCAGCAGTGATTTATATAGATGTTGTACAAACTGTGGGTACATCATTATAGTTGATTCACTTTGCTTATCTTAAGGTATGAAAAAAAAATTATTGTTAAAAAAATACTAAATTATTAAATATATAAATAAATAAATAAAAAAACACCAAATCTAAACTATCATTTGAATTCTCTTTAGGCCAGTCATCCTAATACATCCTTATATTTTGTAAATCATACAAATACAATATTTATCTTAACTAATTAAGAGTTTAGCATGTATGCAGCTTTATACCCACTGGAAAATAAAATATTCTAGATCTCAATTGTTTCTGATTTTTTTAACTGTTATATCTCAGTGTTTGGGGGGAAAAAAGGCATATGGTGTATTCTAAAAATACAGGCTCTGATCGCAAAACACTTTCAATGTATGGAGTGTTTTAGAAGTAATCAGCATACACAAATGAAAATAAAATGTTATAAATAATCTTTTTTATTGCAAAAACGATTAACAGCCCTTTTGGAACAAATAGATTCCGAAACCCTGGAGATAATCTGCAGAGAGGAGTGGGCCAAAAGTACTCCTGAAGTGTGTACAAACCTTATAAAATACTACATAAAACATATATATAGCTCTGGAAAATATGGCCAGCCCAATCTCCAGAACTGTACCCCATTGAAAACCTCTGGAATGTATTCAAGAGAAAGATGGATAGTCACAAGCCTTTAATTTTTGCACCAGGAGTGGCATAAGGTCACCCAAAAGCAGTGTGAAAGACTGGTGGAAAGCCAGACGCATGAAAGCTGTGATAAAAATCCTGGTTATTCCAAGAAATATTGATCTCTGAGGTCTTTCTGAGTTCAAACATCCTTATTGGTGTTTCTTAAGAAATATGAACTTGTTTTCTTGCATTATTTGAGGTCCAAAACTGCACCGTTTTCGTTATGTTGATCGTTATAAATACATACAAAAAATATAAATAAATACAAAAAATCTTTTTCAGACGTCAGTGGTTTACGACATAAACGAACAACGTTCATTTTACCAAAACATAATACTTATTAAGAGTAAAATAAGAGAAACTGATAGTTTTGCAGTGTTCTTAATTTTTTTTCTTTCCAGGATACAGAATATATACACACACAGTGTATTTACCCTTTAGGTGCAAATTAATTTAGCAGCCCTCTAAGCGGAAACAACTTTAGAAGTTTGTGTTTTGCTTGAGGGTCACAGCTGGAACCACCTCCTTTGACTGTGGCTCATAGCGGATGATTTGCATTTTGAACCGTATAAATACATCCATTCCTCCCTCTCTGAAGCCTTACACCAGACACACAGCAGCATTAATTACCTTTTCTGTTAAGTGCTGTGTGTCGATGGAGTCTTTCTTTACATTACTGCATGTAGTCATAGCCATCATTAATTTTTCAAAAGTTAAAATGACTACTTGCAGTTTTCGTGGAGAGCCTTTAAACCCACTACTATGGAATGATGGTGATATATTTATCGGGGCAGTTTTCCCTTTTCATAGTGAGTGGAAAATAACCAACTTGTCCTACTCAGCAATGCCACTTCCAATAAAATGCAGGAGGTAAGCATGTGTTGTTTTAGTAAAAATCATTGAATGATGAGAACAGCAGCAATGTTTAATGTCTTATTGTAAAACAATCTTTATGTACGCTTTGATTTTAACTAGTCTAGATTTCAGAGGTTTCCAGTATTCTCAGAGTATGATCTTTGCTATTGAGGAGATCAACAACAGTTCCTCTTTACTTCCTGGAATAAAACTGGGATTTAAGATTTATGACACCTGTGGTACCGTACCATTAGGGGTCAAAGCAGCAATGGAACTTCTTAATGGAATTGATATGACAGGATCAACCGAGCCCTGCACCAAGCCCGCCCAGGTGCAGGCCATAATTGGGGAAACCTATTCATCAGTGTCCATGGCCATAGCCAGTAGTATCGGACCATTCAGTGTGCCCATAGTAAGACATACTATTATATAAGTTGGTCAAAGAAAGTTTTTTATAATTCAGTTTTGTTTTATGTAATGTCAGTCATTTTAATCTTATTATATTTTCTGTTTTCAGATTAGTTACTATTCCACCTGTGAGTGCCTCAGCGACAAGAAGAAATATCCCTCATTTCTGCGCACCATTCCTAGTGATTACCATCAAAGCAGGGCACTGGCAGAGATGGTCAAGTATTTTGGTTGGACCTGGGTGGGGGCAATAAGAAGAGATGATGACTATGGTAACAGTGGAATGGCCACATTCGTTAATGTGGCGGAGCAGTTGGGAATTTGTTTGGAGTATTCGTTTCCATTCTTTCCAACTTATTCAAAAGAGAAAATCCTTCGGATTGTTGACCAAATTAAAAGTGCTACTTCCCGGGTGATAGTTGGATTTCTGACTCAGTGGGATTTTGACGTTTTGCTGCCTGTATTTTCAGAACATAACATTAGTGGATTTCAGTGGGTAGGAACAGAAGGATGGATTGCCGATCCTGTGGTGGCAAAACTGGACTCTTATAATGTTTTGCAGGGGGCAATAGGCTTAGCCATTTCCAAAAGTAAGGCTACAGATTTAATGGATTTCATTGTAAATATAAAGCCACTGACATTTGAAACCAGTGGAATTTTTATTAACACTTGGGAGGCTCTGTTTAAATGTACATTTATTTTAACCAATAACTCAGAGTATCAGTCTGTCTGCTCAGGTAAAGAGAAACTGTCAGATATAGAAAACCCGTTCACAGAAATGTCATTTATGCCAATATTTAATAATATCTATAAAGGAGTCTATGCCATTGCCCATACCCTTCACGGCCTACTGAACTGCAACCTAACATGTTCTACAAAGCAACAGCCGAATCCTTTTACGGTGAGTCAGTTGTGCTTCTAAAACACTTTCATGTAGCCTTTTCTTAACATTTAACATTTCTCTCTCATTTTCAGTTTCTTAAATATTTAAAAAATGTGCATTTTAAGACCAAAGAAGGTGAAGAGGTTTATTTTGATGAAAATGGAGACCCACCTGCAAAATATGAGATAATCAACTGGCAGAAAAATGAAGGTTATCCATATGAATTTGTTGCTGTTGGACTTTATGACTCCTCATTTCCAGCTAGTGACAGATTAGAAGTAAACATGGTCTCCATTACATGGGCCAAAAGTTCTAATCAAGTTAGTTTACATGACAGTAACACTCAAAATATTTAAAGTTGAACAATTTACTAAAATGTGTTAATTCTACACATTTAAAGGTGCCAAAATCGGTGTGTAGTGAGAGCTGTCCTGCTGGTACAAGGAAGGCTGTGCAGAAAGGAAAACCTATCTGCTGCTTTGACTGCATTCCCTGTGCTGCTGGAGAGATCAGTAACAGGACAGGTACATATACTTAAACAGCAAAGACTGTACACTGTGTGGACAAAGTTGTGAGTGTATGTGTGTATACATAAATGCTTTTCACTTCATGTCAAATGCTTAGTGGCGACCTGCCTTTCAACCTGTTTTTCCTGCACAAATCAACAGAATCCCTTAATTTGTAGAAAGCTTCCTTAGAACGGTGCATCCCATCATAGTCAGGATCTGTAATTCCTTTGTCCTTATTGTTTACAATCAATTAAACTCAGGATATCAAGATTACATTGGTTTTTGCTCATGTCACTGTGTTTTTCTTCCATTGGCAGATACTGTAACATGTGAACCATGTCCACAAGAGTACTGGTCAAACGTACCGAAGGATAAATGTGTGAGGAAGGAAATTGAATATTTGTCCTATGAGGAGACAATGGGAATGTTGCTGACCGCTGTTTCAGTTATTGGTATATTGATGACCGTAGCGATTGCACTGATATTCTTTAAACACAAAAACACTCCAATCGTCAAAGCCAACAACTCAGAGCTGAGCTTCCTCCTGCTCTTCTCTCTGACTCTGTGTTTCCTGTGTTCACTTACTTTCATCGGTCAGCCCTCTGAGTGGTCCTGTATGCTGCGCCACACAGCATTCGGAATCACCTTTGTCCTCTGCATCTCTTGTGTTCTTGGAAAAACGATTGTGGTACTCATGGCCTTCAGGGCAACTCTTCCTGGCAGCAATGTGATGAAATGGTTCGGTCCTCCACAGCAGAGACTCAGTGTGTTTTTTTTCACATCCGTTCAAGTTCTAATCTGTGTGCTTTGGTTAACAACAGCCCCTCCATTTCCCATTAAAAACTTTGGTTATTACAAAGAAAAGATCATTCTAGAATGTAATATCGGTTCTTCACTAGGTTTCTGGGCTGTGTTGGGTTATGTAGGAGTTTTAGCAATTTTCTGTTTTCTTTTAGCCTTTTTGGCTCGAAAGTTGCCAGATAAATTCAACGAAGCAAAGTTTATTACATTCAGCATGCTGATGTTCTGTGCAGTCTGGATCACGTTTATTCCAGCTTATATCAGTTCACCTGGAAAGTTCACCGTCGCTGTGGAGATCTTTGCCATTTTGGCTTCGAGTTTTGGTTTGTTATTTTGCATCTTTTTACCAAAGTGTTACAACATTATACTGAGACCAGAGAAAAACACTAAAAAAGAATTAATGGGGAAATGAAAAGATAGACATACAGTTTTTTAATGATCTGTAATGTGTACAATTTCCTTCTGTAATATAATCTGCACGCAGAAATAAAACTTGTTAGTATATTTAGTATATATTTTTCTTTTTTTATTTGTGAGACAAAAAATTCAATGCATAGCAAACCTTACAAAAAATGTGGGCCCTTGATCGATATTATGTAACTGTTTCAAACAGATATTACATTTTTTTTAATGTATAAAAAAATCTGACATATAGTCCTAAGTGTAGAAACCCAAGGGGTAAACCAAACATGATAATATGCCATACAAACAAAGACGAAAAGTCACACCTCCCTCAACTGAATTAACGAAGTCTAATTAGACAATAGAGGGTTTGCATTACAATCACAGGCCTATAAATAACAGACACCTTGCAAATACTCTTATTCACACAGGTGACACAGAGTAGTCTTTAATACTCTCGCTCTTGTATAGAGTGTTTTATAGATGGAGTGTATTCTTATATTTTTGCATGTATTCATGGCTATTACTAATTCCGATCAAGCCTCTGAGGCTACTTGTAGCCTTTTTGGAGAAATTCCATATCCACAGCTTTGGAAGGATGGTGACATCATAGTCGGAGGGATTTTTCCCTTTTACAGCAAATGGGAAATCTCAGACATGTCCTATTCGTCCATGCCACCGCCAATGAAGTGTACAAGGTAAGCAGCATGAAAAATGAGCGTGATGTTACTAATTCTTAAACAAATTGATTTTGAACCACTATATTCCACATTTATTGGAATTTTTTTTCTCTACAGTCTGGAATTCCGAGCTCTGCAGTATTCACAGACATTGATATTTGCGATAGAGGAGATAAATAACAGTTCCTACCTTTTGCCCGGGGTTCAATTAGGCTACAGCATTTATGATACTTGTGGTTCCACAACACATGGGGTGAAGGCAGCAATGGCACTTATTAATGGACATGAAAACTCAACGGCACATGGAGCGTGCACAAAGCCCACTCAGGTGCAGGCCATAATAGGAGAGACATACTCATCTGTGTCTATGGCTATAGCAAAGAGTATTGGACCCTTCAGTGTGCCCTTAGTAAGAACTGGCATTCATGTATTGGTTGTGAGTTTTATATTGATCTCAGCTTATGACTATAAATAATAATATATTTGTTTTTTATTATTATTTTTTTTTCCTCGCCCCTCTCTCAGATCAGTTACTACTCCACCTGTGAGTGCCTCAGTGACAAGAAGAAATATCCCTCCTTCCTCCGCACTATTCCCAGTGATTACTATCAGACCATAGCACTTGCAGAGATGATCAGGTACTTTGGCTGGACCTGGGTGGGAGCCATAAGAAGAGATGATGACTATGGAAACAATGGAATGGCTGCATTTACTAAAGTTGCAGAGCAATTGGGAATTTGCTTAGAATATTCCCTTCCCTTTTTCACAACTTACTCAAATGAAAAAGTCCTGAGAATTGTCGATCAAATTAAAAGCTCTACATCTCGAGTGATCGTGGGCTTTCTCACTCCATGGGACCTGGAGGTTTTGCTGGATGTTTTCTTTAAGCACAATATTACTGGATATCAGTGGGTAGGAACTGAGGGCTGGATCGCTGATCCAGTTGCCGCCACGTTGGATAAGCACAACATACTGCAAGGAGCCATAGGGTTGGCAATTCCAAAGACGACTGTGACGGGCCTGAAGGACTTCATCCTTAACATAAAACCACTTAAATCAGTAGACAGTGGCACATTTATCACCTTCTGGGAGGCTTTATTCAACTGTAAATATTCAAATCAATATGATTCGAAGGTCATCCCAGTGTGTACAGGTGAAGAGAATGTTACTGAGTTGAAAAACGCTTTTACAGACATGTCCATGATGCCTATCTTTAATAATGTATATAAAGCCATATATGCAATTGCCCATGCGTTGCACAACCTTCTTGGCTGCAAGCAGACATGTCCTACAAAAACGCAGCCTGATCCTGATACAGTAAGTTTATTAAGCAGCATGTAAATGCTTTTCATTTTATTTAAGTGAATAGAAGTTACATATATAGTAATGAAACTTGTATTTTGAAGTTCCTTGCACACCTCAAAAAAGTACATTTCATGACTAAGGATGGGGAGGAAGTTTATTTTGATGAAAATGGTGACCCTCCTGCCAAATATGAAATTTTAAACTGGCAAAGAAGTTCAGAACATCAACATGAGTTAATAACTGTTGGACTTTATGACTCCTCTGCAACTGGAAAAGATCGATTAGCAGTAAACATGGCTTCTATTGTATGGTCACAGAATGTCAGTAAGGTTGGTACCATGTGATATGTATATAAATTAAGTTTTTCAATCTTAGCAGGAAATTATATA
>JAOUQT010050584.1:0-10816 GCA_025769995.1 Xyliphius kryptos | reverse complement strand
TATACAGGGCAATTTAGAGCATTCAATTTACCTTGCATCCATGTTTTTGGGATGTGGGAGGAAACCAGAGAACCCGGAGGAAACCCACACAGACACAGGGAGAACCTGGAAACTCCACCCAGATTGGGATTCGAACCGGGAATCCTCAGTGCTGAGAGGCAAATGTGCTAACCACTAAGCCACCGTGTCACAAGGGCAATCAACAATATTAAATATTTTCAAGTAAAAAAATAGCTTTAGTTATCAGTTATCTGTATCTTCCATTAATTTTAAATCACTATTTTTGTCACTATTATTATAGCTATTATGTCATTATTTTTCTTTTCATCAACTACCCCTTCTCTGCATTTTTTAGCTCATGTTTATTTTCATTTATTCATTAAAGCTCTTTTTCCAAAAAACAGTTTCGTAAAGTGCTTTGCAGACACGTAACCTTGTCGAAAATGTATGAGGTAGGACTGAGGATTTTTTTACACTTTTGCTGCAACAGAGACGCCAGACTCTTTAAAAAAACAGCACTGTAGGCAAAGAGTTGCAAACTCTTGAGGTGTCAATCTTGAGGAACATGGTAAAAAAAATCAGTGATCTAGGATGGTTGGTGCTGTCATGCATGTAGTGAGTTAGAATGCTGACAGCTCAAAGAGCTCTTATAGCTGTACTACCTTCTTGTTTGTCATATTTTTGTTGTTGCAGTGGAAGCGGTTACATATGGCAATGTGCAAAAGTTTATTTGATTGTGCTTCTATGATGTAAATCATCCTGATTTTTCATCTGTAGTTTTACACCTGTCCCTATACCCATCAAGGGGAGAATGTTTTGGGCACTTGGCAGACACATCCAGGACAGGGTACAAATCCATTACTGGTTTTGAGTAAAAATTTTAAACGTATTATATTCAACAACATGTCATTATATACTAACAGACTTCTTTAGTTTTCATAAGCCACATTACTTCAACCCATTTTTTCTTACCTGCGTGGTTTGCCGTTCTCATCAGGTGGGATGACAGTGATATGAATTTTCGGAGCTGTACGCAGTAGATCAGCTCTTTCTTCTTGGGAGAGATGGACAAGTGTCTGGCCACAGAGTCTCACCACACGCGCTCCCACTTGCAGGCCTCCGCTCTCAGCATAGCAAAAGCGCTGCAGCTCTGTCACAAAACCTTCGGGACTCATCTGGAAACCTGGTTGCCCATTGATGTCCCGCAAAGGGGTTACTTCACGAGCTTCACAACCTCGCGTCACCAGCTAAAGGACACAATTGTTATGTCAGTGCTTATCCCTAAACACCATAAACCAAAGTTTACACCATAAAAACTATAAATGTTTACATTCAAATGTAATATAACACCAAGATGAGCAAAAGTATCCAACCACAAATATTAAAGATCGATTTAAATGTATTTTGTAGGTTCCATGTCTATTTGAATAAGGGTCGGCGTTGTTTTTGTTACGCATGTTTCGTTTGCCCTATGTTGTGTTCAACCCTGTGTGTTTATCTAATAAACTCTTTCAATTACTGTCACCTCCTGGATCCATTCAGCGCGACTAGCGCCCCGTAACACGAGTTCAACCGCCAATGTGACACAAAGTAAGCACTTCACTGTGGTCTAAGGATTATTCTTATACTCACTGCTAAGCAAACGTGGCTCTCTGTGGCGCTGAGTACTACTAAATGTGGTCTGAATAATGCAATTTTAGTAGTCTTTAATACATATTGGGTGTAATCAAGCATGTAATCATTCAACATGTGTGTTAATGCTCACACAGTACACACACAAATATACATATATGTGTGTGTATGTATAGTAAATGGCCACATTTGTTTAACAGTGAGTATTAGTATTTACGTCTTTGTGTATGTATTTAGGTTAAGAATTGTGTAAAAACTTTATTTAGACATATTTTTTGATTATCTTGATCATGCTTACTTCAATCATAAATAATGTGGGTATTCTAACTGATTCTGAATTTTTCCCTTTCTTATGCACAGCACCAATATTTGTATTGTATCAGTATTGTTATATACATTGTTTATAGTGTTTTACAATTAAATACTGTAATGCCTTTATAAGCAATATAACTATACAACAGATTAATATACAGTAGATACAAACACACTATTTTCCACCAGGACATATGCATCATTGTCAGTTTGGGGAATGTGAGAACTTGGTTGAACCAACAAAGAAATTTTCTGATTAATATTGACCATTCCCTCAAGCCCTTTCTGTGAAAACCCACAAGACAGACTAACAAGTCTGCACGTTTGTAAAAGTTCTATTTAAAATTGTCTTTATAAATATTTTAATCTGTTGTACAAATGTTTTACTTTAAAAATCCACAAAGATATCACCCTGTCTTAGGCATCCTCCTTCATCACTACCACCTGCATGTCCTTCCTCATCCATAAATTCCCTCTTTCTCTCCTCTTTCTGCCTGCTAGCTCAAGCTCCTTTCTCAACATCTCATCCCTTCTCTGCCCCTCTCTTTCCAAACCCCTTCAGTCTTTTCTCCCTAACTTTTTTTTTTTTTTTTTTTTTTTTTTACCAAATGTTTACTCTGTAATAAACTTATTCCCAATATTATCCATTCCTGTCACTTCTAATGAACAGTTTCTAAGCCTAACAGTATTGCAAATCTTACCACTGTCCTGTTAACTTCCACTTTGGCAGATAGTTACTAAGTCACTTATTATTTCTGCCATTATAACCCACACCACCTAAGAGTGCAGTGATAAACACACCCCTAATTGCTATTTTAGTCCTGTTGACTGATTTAGCACATTTGCCTCTCATCGCTGGGGATCCAGGTTCAAATCTGAATGGAGTTTTCATGTTCTCTCCATGTCCAAATGAGTTTCCTCTGGGTTCTTCAGTTTCCTCTCATAGTCCAAAAACATTTTTAATTTTCCCCATATAATGTGTGTCTGTAAATGTTCTTCCCTGAATGGGCACCCTCCTCCATCCTAGTATATGATTAAGCAGAAGTTATGAGTCTATTTTTTTTTAATCAAAAATTGGATTCTAGGTGTCAACTATGCAAAGATAACTCATAGTTTTACCAACAATAAGTGCAATATCCAGCAACTGTGATGGCAGTGGGGTGTATTATTTTGGTATTTTTAAATGACATATACTGTCATCAAGCGCCAAGGTCTTCATGTATATTTCAGCAGCAATGTCAAGCATCATTCTGCATAAGTTATTACAGAATGGCAACATAGACAGAGAGTGTTTGTTTAACTGGACTGTCTGCAATCCAGATCTGCCTACTCTTAAAAGTATATAGTGCATTATAAAGAGATTTAGACAACAGTGACCACAAAATGTTGGGCAACAAATAAAGTCAAAATGCAAAGTTGTAAAAATGCAATATATGAATATTAAAAAGCTAGCATGTGCTAGCATTTATACAACTGTACCACTGAAGAACATTTTATTCTGGTCTTAAAACATTTAAAATGAGAGAGAAGATCATGATAATTATTCCATACCTCAAGTCTCTGCACCACTTCTTTAATATCATCCACTTGATTTTCCGGCATGACTGATACGGCCTCTCCCCTCTCGAAGAATATATCAAGACAACACCCACCCTTTGTGCCAACCTCTGTAACTGCCTTCCAGCCAATCACATCACGGCATGAGCAATTAAAGACCACCCGCTTGGTAGCGCGCTCAATCAACACCACTGATTCTGCAGACACACCCAATAAACAAGCCAGTTTTTGTCCACTGTCTTCTTGGCTGGCAAAGACGGCCCAAACCAGAGCACCAGCACTGTGCAACTCTGCTCCCTTAGCTCCTTTAAGTTTGTCTTTGCGTTTGACACCCAGGGAGCGCAAAGGAAACTTTGTAGAGGAGTCTATTGGAGTTGTAGTAACATAATTCTCTGCTAGGTCCTTAAGATATTCCTGCCGTGTGCGTGTGGCCATGGAGAGGAACTTTTCAGACTTTTCGGCCGCATTCTCAGCATTTATGGCCTTGGCAAGGAGGAAATCACGGAAAGCCTGTGAGCGTGGGAACCGAGCACCTTTGGGGAAGAGAGGGCCAAAAAGTGGGATGTCCTTGGAACGAGTAACTGCAACTCTGTTTAAAAATAAAATAAATATAAGATTTGGTCAAATAACAAAATACATATTTAATGCATTTTTTCAAAAATCGAATACATGATCTAATCACACGTACCGGTAATAGGTGTTTTCTGTGCAGGGCTCATGCACCTGGACGATAATAAAGACGTGTTGGAAGTGGGAGCGAATGCCTTTTGGGGTAAACGGCAATGCACCAGGCTCCTGGAAGACTATTGTTACAATATCGTTTCCAATGTGTCTTTTCCTTAGAAGCTTTATAAAACAGATTAAGAGGTTAATAGTTAAAAGATGTCCCATGGACTGTTTATTCCATCATGTTTTGCCTAAACAGAAGAATAAAACTACTGCAACAAAAAACATCACACACAATAAAGCTTAAATACAATTACACAATTATTACACAATATCCACACTTTAATGTGTAAGGGCATAATGAAATTAGGTCTTACAAGCCAGAAGAAGATAAACTTACAAAGCATATATTTGAAAATATTTGAAATCCTTCAACGATGTTTAAACCTTTAACAATATGATGATGCACATTGTTACTGGTGATTAGGAAGATGTTTACTATTATCAATATTTACGTGGCATTTATAATACAAGTTATCCTAATAGTAATAAAACACACATGAAATGAAAACCATTCAGCGAATGATGATTCAACTTTAACAACAAGCTGTGGGGAACGTAAGTAGCATCGCTGCCATCTTGGATTTAACTGCAGTTTTTATTTTGAAGGTATGTGTAAAACATGCAAAACAGGAAAATAACTGTTTGATGTAACCCACCTACATTCCCAGAGAAAAGATTTTTTAATAAGATCTCATTAATTTCTTTGTCTGAGACAACAATGAAGTGGTATACCCCCTGACTATCCAATCACAGAGCGTGACTACGCTGACGTAATGTACACCTGCTTGAGAACCTAAGAGATGCCAACTCAAAATCTGATTGATTAAATAAACAGTTTGGTTAAACCTATTTCATGCTACCAGACTGCAGAGTTGGCAGCAAAAAATCTCTAAGCAGATTTATATGACCCTGGCAAAAAATAATGCAGAAATGTGATTCGTTAAATGCTTTAATAGGAAAATACACATCTGGAAGCTGCACAACCAGCAATACGCTTTAAAAAGAAGCAGACAGACCATCTGGAATTATTAAATTTTAAGTATTTATGGACAAATAAAATGAAATTCAGTCTGTGATTCAAATATTTTTAGACTTTCTGAGAAGGCTTTAAAAGGCCCCGACAGCCTGCCACTGTATTTAAGACACTCTGAATACATGCATGTATGAAAATTTAAAGAAGACCCCACCATAGAAAATGCTGATTTTTTTTACACATTACCAAAAAACTATTATAGCATAGGTTATTCAGGGAGTTATGTAAGTAAACAATACAACATGTTGCATTCCAAGAATATAGCCATTACAGTGCTGAAATAGCAATAAAAAACAATCAATAAAAATTCCTGCAAACTGAGTTCTTACCTGTTGGGTGTT
The DNA here is from genome assembly GCA_025769995.1 of Xyliphius kryptos. Classification (NCBI taxonomy): domain Eukaryota; kingdom Metazoa; phylum Chordata; class Actinopteri; order Siluriformes; family Aspredinidae; genus Xyliphius; species Xyliphius kryptos. The sequence continues at coordinate 5,212 of JAOUQT010050584.1, read as the reverse complement.
GTTGGCCGTGTAAGGAAGCATGGTGGAAACATGGAACATGATTTCATAGTCCTGATATCGTGTGTAGAGGGAGTGTGTCCCTGTTGAATCCACTTTAAATTTAATAAAGAAAAAGGGTTAAACATTATGAAAACAGATTAAACTTTTAGAAGCAAAGCATGTTTTTTTATTAAGCCATATACCATATGTTTATGTTCTAAATATAGTTCTAACCAGTGCTATACTTTTTACATGTTTAATTTCTTTCTGGTACAAAGTTGTCTATATATTTAGGAAAACAGTGGTGCATTTGTAGAAGAATATTCTTTAAATTTAGGTCTCATCAAAGCTATTTTATGAGAACCCTAATCATCATCAGTTAACTCTGTTACATGTGACATCTTATGTTCATCAACCAGGTGACATTGCTTTACAGGAAGTAACAAGAGTAGATAGAGAGAAGTTAAATTCCAACTGAACAGTCAGCAAAGGCTGCAATTTAACCCCTGCCTCTCAGACCCAGTTGTACTGATGCACACCAGTTGTGGGTGTACTGCAATTCTTTAGTGTCCTAATGTCAAGTGTGTAAAGTCTTTTTTACTTACTTTTGGTGTCCAGTTGGGCTCTGTATTTCTCCCATCCTTTTAGCCTCACTCTTTCTCCAAGTAGGTCTAAGAACTCATCAAATGCTGGCCCAGCACTCTCATTATTGTACATGTCTTCCTCCGTACTCTGTTTAGCCCGACAGTACATCACACCCACCTTACGCTGAAAATTAAGCTAAATACACCAACGACAAAAGTAAAGAAACAGACAACTTAACAAATTAAAAATTACATGTTTTGTTAAATGTGTACATCTAGTGTAGATGTATAAGTCTAGTCTGGACCAAGGTTCTGGCATTCATGTGCTGTGTAGTTCATCATTATCATTTTCCATCCACTGTGTTGTCCCTTCGTTGAGAAGTGGACCCAAAACCAATGAGCTCCATTCTCATGCATCATTTGTGTATGGTCTATTCCTGGGTCAACACATTATGCCCCTTCAGACTGTCTGACTTTCACTTTTAGTAAGTGTACTTTATAATGAGTATGTCATAATTTTTTTTATTTCGTCACCCACTCTTCCCATTAGCTCGGATGGAGCGCTGTAGTCTCCTCATCATGATTCCTCTTACTGCCTTTTCAACTGTTGTCTCCAAAAATGTCACATTCACACCTCTACTTCTGCATATCCCTTTAACATCGCACATACACAGCTTCCCTGAATATTGTCTAAATATTAGGATCTGGCACCACAAAGCTTACTGGAGGTTCCACCACCCAACACAACAAACCCTGACTCATCTCTGGTTCTCAAAGTGTGGTTCTTCAGGCTGATACGTAGTTTCAATCCACTCCAGAGGTGTTGTAAGGAGTGCTAGGCACCTCTTATCTCTGTTTGTGGTCTGGCAGTTAATTAACTACTTAGTCTTCATTTGCCTCATTAGTTTAGTTAATTAACTGCTTTCTGTTATTGGTTCATTTTTCATTTATGTGTTGGGACTTTTGCTATATATATATTTTGTATTTCCATTTGTTCCTCATACTAGAGTCAGGTCTCTTTGATTCTCTGTTTTTTTCTCTGTACCGTTTTATTCAGTCTATTAATAAAATACACTTTTTCCTGCTACCTGACATTCTGGTTCTGGTCCATCTGCACTTTGTGCGTGCTTCTAATAGGATTGATTTTGCAAACTGTGATAAAACGCTAGTACTACACCTAATCAGAAATCAGGTAAGTGAAGTTTTTTTTCATGGTTTATTTTTTAAATAAATTTGCATTGTTTGGGTATTTATGGCCGCTTCTTGGTGCTGGTATGAGGAGGTTGTGTCCCGTGATGAAATGGATTCATTGAGTGTGGAGGGACATAAATCCAATGATGATACTCTTGAATACTTTCTTGCCAGACACATCTTCCCAGCTTCTACCCTCCTTCCCAACTGTACCCGGTGCGTGACAAAACATCCACCCCTACCACGACTCATTCAACTCACGCGACATCCTCAGTGACTCAATTGGCACTCGCGACTCCCTCAGTCAAGCTAGCTTTCATTTCATTTCTGGAACTTTGTTTCAGAGTTTTTATTTCACACAAACAGTATACGTTTTCTCAACATGTTATTTGATCATTATTTTTTTTTCTTATAACAACCAACTCACCCCTTGCTCGTCCAGCTTGAGCAGCGTGTCACGGACTTTGGGTGAGGTAGAGGCAAGCTTCAGACAGTGCAGGTTAAGATCAGGAAGGATAAACTCCAACAGTCTTTTTGGAGAAAGCCCTCTTTGTGTTGTGTGACGGGCTGTAGATGGCACAGACTCCTCCAGGATGGAGCCACGAAGAGTTTTTAGCTACATGGTGATAAAAGTCAGAATTCACACAGAGCAAAAATTTATGTAACAAATTTAATTACTACACAATTTTTACAATATGACAATATACCACACATTAATGTTGTGAGTGGTCCTGCAAAATTCAACAAAATTCAAACAGCATTGCCAGATAATTCTTGGACATAGCTGATGGATGAGTCTTTGCTGCAAAGGAAAATATAACTAGAAAAACAAAAAGCACAAAAGTTGGAAGGTAGCACATGGAACCTTCAGCACTCCTACAGTTTTCTTTGGTACATTAAGTCAGACAATTATTTTGATATTTTAATTTCTGCTCATGCCACAACAAAAAAACAAAAACATGTTGAATTAAGAGCCTCTGCTCCCTTGTGAATACATACAGACAGGATACAGTGGACAAAATTGTTGGTAGCCTTCGGTTAAACAAAGAAAAACCCACAGTGTTCACTGTAATTGATTGGTGAGAGAGAACAGCTTTGCTTCCCTTCTGAAAGCACAGACAGTTTTGCTCTCCTGTTGCTCCAGCTATGGACAGCTGTGACATCATTAAGATTTAAACTATCGATCTCTGGGTAATAGAGTTAATGCTTTTGTGTGGGCCAGTCAAAGTATCACTTGATGTCATCTAACAGGTTTTTTTTTCTTTTTATCAAAGAGACGATAGCATTAAAAACTGGCAGAGAGAAAAGACACAAGTAGAAATGTGACTCTCTCCAGGGAGGGATATTATTGTGTATGTAGGAGTAAAATGAGACAGAAGACTGTTCAATAAAGAGGCGAGGAAAAAGCAATGAAAGAGATGGGGGGGAGCATTTGTGAGGGAGACATTACAAATAAGCTGCATATATAACAATATTTGGAGTCCAAAAGTCAATATTTAAACTGGGATTACAGAGTTTACACATTTAAACCAGCTGTATTGTACAAGGAACATCTTTTAATACTATGAATGTTATGAAGGGGAAATTAAATAAACTCTGAAGGGACGTTTACTGTCATGTACAATACTGAAAAAAACCATGTAGTAACAATGACCATTTAAATGAGCAGTGCATGCAAGACATCACAAGAATCTAATGAAACCCATGTTTTAGAAAATAATAGGCTTAAATGCATCTTAAAGTACAGTACCAGTTAAAAATTTTAACACAACACTTCTTGCTGCATTGTTTATTTTCTTCACTTACCATATAAATGGACATTTTACAATTACAGAATTTAGTCCATCTGTTTTCTTTTTTTTGTTACTCCTTTTTTGGTTTGTGAGGTCTGCAGTGACACTGATGCGGTGAGGGGGCTCTAGCTGCTGTCGTCTTATTTAAACACTACTGGAATGAGAATTCTGCACCAACAAAACAATACCTGCTCTGTGGTGCTTTTACTGGGGTTCTTACTGTTAGAGAACAAAGTAAAGGGGACTAACCCAGTATGTACTGTAGTCCACAAACAGATGGACTACAGTCTGGAATTGTAGAACTAAAAAGTTTATCTTTAAAGTAAATGGAAATGATAACATGGACAGGCAGAAGCGCAAAAATGAGTTGTGTCCTAACTATTGTATTTACATTTAGGAAAATACGTATTTGAACACCCTGTGACTTTGCAAGTTCTCCTACATAGAAATCATGGAGGGGTCTGAAATGTTCATTGCAGGGTGTTCAAATTGTTCAAATATTTTTCTCACTGTATAACCAATTAAACTTCTCAAAGGGTCTTATATCTAATATCTTAAATTTGTGAAAGATGAGAAAAAAGTTTACAAAAATTTTTTGGGCAAACAGGGCAAAACTTTCACAAGTCACTGTAAAACATTCACAGAGAAGTTTAAATAAGTAAATATTGATAAGTAAAGACTTCATTGAGTTTGGCATATCGACTTAGCCTGTGTGATTTGTTAAGTATTGAAGTCATGATCTCCAAAATTATTTAACTCTAAAAGGCAATGTTAATTGAATTGGGAAAAAAAAAATCATAAAAATACTGATCATAAACAGATTGTATGTAGTGCATATATTCAAGGGTTCAGGTGAACAGAAGTTGACATGATTTCTAAGGTTTTAAAAGATAACTAAGTATAAAACTAATTAAACATGCATTTAAATTGCTGAATGAAATGAAAGCAACTCTTTTGGAAAAACTATATTTTAGAAAAGAATAACTATGATTGTACTTATTTTTTTTAAATATATTTTGTGTTATTCTTTTATAATGATAATTTCTATAGTGTAGGGGTCTTTGTCACACCGGGTCTCTCTATGGAGGATTTTCGCGCTATCTCTCGTAGAGAGATCCGTTGGGTGGATAAATAAACTGTTGTGCATCAGTTTGGATTCTGTGCCGTCCTTCCATTAGTGAGCCGTGACAGAAAACCAACGCCAGCATTATGGACGCGTCCCAATCCGACGAACACACTCGTGCTCTACGCGAACAAGGGCGCTTTCTCGGCGAACTTTGGCAGGAGTTGTCGGAGGTATTTCTATTACAGTGTTCTATGTATTTCGCCAATCGTCCACCCTCTACGGATGAACAGAAGGTCTCGTTCGTAATTTCCCGGTTAAGGGGTCGCGCCGCTCAATGGGGTGCTGCCTTATGGAGTGCGAGTACTGCTGTGACGCGCGATTTCACTTCGTTTCTGGAGCGGTTCAAGAGCACCTTTTATCATCCACGCGAGGGACAATCGGTGGGGGAACTCCTGTATGATCTTCGGCAGGGATCACGTTCGGTAGCTGACTACGCGTTAGAGTTTCAAACGCTGGCGTCGCATAGTGGTTGGAATGACCCAGCGCTGGTAGTTGCTTATCGGGCCGGTCTGCGGAAGGAGATCTCTGCTGAGCTGCTG
>JAOUQT010050558.1:0-10817 GCA_025769995.1 Xyliphius kryptos | reverse complement strand
ACCCTGCATTTTTCAACAAGATAATGCCAGACCACATTCTGCAGCAATCACAACATCATGGCTACATAGGAGAAGGACCCGGGTACTGAAATGGCCAGCCTGCACTCCAGATCTTTCACCTATAGAGAACATTTGCCGCATCATAAAGAGGAAGGTGCGACAAAGAAAGCCCAAGACGATTGAACAGTTAGAGGCCTGAGAGACCCAACCAGGGGTTCCAGGAATCCACCCACTGGCCTGCAAAAAGTGCAGGCATCGGGAATAAAAACTACATCTCTGGGGACACTCTAAGTGCCAATGGGTTCTGAAGGGCCGCTCTGAGCGCCGACGGGCTATGCTGAGGCGCTTTGAGCGTCTAGGGTGTGCAATCTACAGGGGTTGGACAATGAAATGGAAACACCTGGTTTTAGAGCACAATAATTTATTAGTATAGTGTAAGGCCTCCTTTTGCGGCCAAGACAGCGTCAATTTGTCTTGGCAATGACATACACAAGTTCTGCACAGTTGTCAGAGAGATTTAAAGCAATTCTTCTAGCAGGATAGTGGCCAGGTCACTACGTGATGCTGGTGGAGGAAAAGGTTTCCTGACTTGCTTCTTCAAAACACCCCAAAATGGCTCAATAATATTTAGATCTGGTGACTGTGCAGGCCATAGAAGATGTTCAACTTCACTTTCATGTTTATCAAACCAATATTTTAAACTCTGGTATGTCAAACAATAATGTTGTGTGCATTGTAATATTTTAAGCTTTAAGCAAAACTGCTCTTATCCTGTTAACTGAACCTTCACTCTCTGTTCGTACTGCTGCAGTGTGCAATTAATGAAGATGGTCAAATTTAGCAATGAAACCTCCCACACTAAAATGACAGGTGTTTAGTTTCATTGTCCACCTCTGTGTCACATGATCTGTCAGTATATGCACACATTTTTGAAAGGCCCCAGAGGCTGCAACACCATTAAGCTAACCAAACAACACCATAAAGACCAAGAAAATCTCCAAGCAAGTCAAGGACAATGTTGTACAGAAATATAAATAAGGGTTGGATTATAAAAAATATCCAAATCTCTGATGATCCCCTGGAGCACCATCGAATGCATTATCATAAAATGGAAAGAACATGGTACCACAACAAACCTGCCAAGAGAGGGCCACTCACCAAATCTCTTAGACTAGTCAAGGAGGTCATTAATCAGAGAGGCAGCACAGAGACCAAGGGTAACCTTAAAGGAGCTGCAGAGTTCCCAAGCAAAGATCTGTCCATACGACCACAATAAGTCATACATTTTATAGAGCAGGGTATATGGAAGAGTGGCTAAAAAAAAAGTTACAGGCAAAAATATGAAGGCTCGTTTTAAGTTTGCAAAAAGGCATTTGTGAGACCCCCATAATTTTATGGATAAAGGTACTGTGGTTAGATGAGGCCAAAATTGAAAACGCTATGTTGCAAAACCAACACGTCTCATCACTCCAAGAACACCATCCCCACAGTGGTGGAAGAATCATGTGTGGGGATGTTTTTTAGCAACTGGAAAACTGGTCGGAGTCGAGGGAAAGATGGATGGTGCTACATACAGGGATTTTCTAGAGCAAAACCTGTTTGCATCTGTCAGTGATTTTAGACTGGGACGGAGATTTACCTTCTAACAGGACAATGACCTGAAGCATACTGCGGTGGCGGGAGAGAAACCGAACTGAAAGAAAAAAATTATCTGACTCATGAAGCGGGGTGATGTGGAGGTCTGACGTAGAACAGTAATGAATCATGATAAGATCAAATTGATTGCCAGCTCGGTGAATAGCTGACATACGGAGTAGGGCTCAAGCAAGAGGTAAGAGAATGAAAGTCAGAAGCATTAGGCCGGTCAATGTGAATGTTGAAGTCACAAAGGACAGCAAGAGGACAGCCATAAACTGGAAGAGATGATAATAGTATATCAAGCTCCTAGACAAAGTTGTCAAGTTGACCTGGGAGGCGATAGATAACAACAAAATGACACGCTCATTATTTTAGTAGCGTGTTGGTTAGCTGAAGGCATTGCACCATCATTTCAGTATCGATCGTCACGGATCGTTACGTATTCTCATTATTCGGTCCGTACTGGTTTAGGAACAGATGGTAATGTCCTGCGAGTTTAGAGAAGTGAGATAAATACTGTCGGAAGTGTTCAGAGTGAGCTTTTGCAGGTATACACAGCCTCTCTCATCTAAGTTTTATTTTGTTCTTACTGCCACAATACAGGTCCTGTGCTGCTTTTTGGGATTTCTCATCTGCTGCCTTTAGCATATCCTGAAAGTATTTGGCGCTCCACCTCCTTCCCCTTTCGGTACCACTAGGACGGATTCTGTTTTTTCCAACTGCTGCGTTTCGCTCTATGCCTTGCTCCATTCAGGTTTCTGCCATTTTGACGGGGCGGTTTTACGTCCTCGTGTTGTGCATTTAGTTTATCATTTGCTTCATGTGCTGGCAACTGCAGTTCACGGCCCACACCTTTTGCTTTATTCATTTAAAAATAAAATGACTGCTTTTGCTGGATTCCATAGCACATTGCCATTATAGATATATTTTTAATTCTTAGTCTTAGTATTTATTATTGACCGGGCAGCACGGTGGCTTAGTGTTTAGCACGCACTGGGGATTCCCGGTACGAATCCCGATCTGGCTACAGCTTCCATGTTCTCCCCGTGTCCGTGTGGGTTTCCTCCGGGGTTTCCAGTCCAAAAAAACAGTCCAAAAACATGGATTCCAAATAAATTAAATGCTCTAAATTGCCCCTTACAGTGTGTGTGTGTGAGTGAGTGTGTGCCCAGTGATGGATTGGCGCCCTGTCCTGGGTGTATCTGCCGAGCGCCTGAGACGTTCTCCCCTGGATGAGCATGGTTAATCCCACCGTGATCCTAGTGGAGGAATAAGCAGAAGATAATGGATGGATTTTAATTATTTAATGGATTTTGATATTAAGGAAGCTTATTTTGTTAAGTCAAGCATAAGATTGGGCAACCACTTGATGGGAAGGGGCCTCCAGTATGTTCCAATTGTCGTGGAAATAAAACAAAGTGGAATTGATAATGCACACAAAGGAGGTTTTAATATTAAAAATGAGAGCTTCCTCAAGTCAGCTCTGAAAATTATCTAGTTTATGCGCTCCTTTTATACAGGCAGGGAGCATTTCTTAATCACAGTGAAAACAGGAAGAGCAAAAAGCAGATGGTACAAAACTTGGTACATAACTACAAACGCAGATATCCTAACTGTCATGAGATGTGCTTGCTCTGCAGACAAGAACTAATGAAAAGAATGTGGTTTCATTAGTTCTGATTACAAAAGATGAAAAGGTCATATTTCAACGTTATTTTACAGTATTAGAACACAGAATGCTTCTCCGGTGTATTTATTGTGGATTATGCAAGCAAAATCATTTTCTCCGACACAATGAACAGTTCTTTCATGACACGATAAAGAATACTTTTTTGTGCACCACCCCAATAACCTGAGCCCATGCGGCTGGGTGGGGCTAGGGGCCCATCTATAGCCTTTCTAATCTGTCAGTCAAACTCCTGGTAAGGGCGGCCAAGCATGTGCCCTACTGCCATCCCCAATCGTGGGCTATTTTTGTCATTTTCGCTCAAATGGGAGTCTGGACAGTTAGACTCAGGGACAGTTGATAATTGTATTGACTTCGAGTTGGGTTGTTGGTTATGTATTCCTATGGAGCCACTCCAATTGCAGCTTTATATCTTTGCTGTAGATGGTCACATGGTGGCAGGCCGTTTCATTACGCATTGCACACTACCAATGAAGCTAAAACTTGGAGGCCATGAGGAATGGCTAACCTTCTTAGTAACCCAAATACTTCAACTCCAGCTCATGTAGGGTTATACCTGGCTCAGAAAACATAACCTTCAAATAGACTGGTAGGCGGGATCTATTTTTACCTGGATCTATTTTTACCATTCTAAGAGCGCATGTTCGGTACCATTGAGAACAGTCCTGAGAAACTTGCTGATGTAATCGTGCCTAACCTGACAGGCGTTCCCTCGGTTTATCGTGATATAAGTGACATCTTTAGTGAGGCCCAATCGCACGTGTTGCCACCACACAGACCAAATTGAGGGGAAGATGGATGGTGCTAAATACATGGATATTCTTGAGCAAAACTTGTTTGCATCTGTTAGTGATCCCTCATTCCAAAAACATGGGTTCAAAGTAAAATGAATGCTCTAAATAGCCCCACATAGTTTGTGTGTGGATGTGTAAGTGTGTGCCCAGCGATAGATTAGCGCCCTCTCCTGGGTGTATCTGCCCAGCGCCCTGAAATGTTTTCCCCTGGATGGGCATGGGGAACCCCAACGCGACCCAAGTAGAGGAATAAATGGAAGATAATGGATGGATGGATGGATGGATGGATGGATGGATTTATTGTGCAACAATGTCTTCTGCTCTGAATATGATTTCAGTTACTATAGCCTTAAAAGACAATTGAAACCTTGGATTTAAGGTATAACAAGGTTTATTACAAACAAAGATAAACTTACAGCACTAAGTTTGCTGTTTTAATGGAAATAGATTCTACTGCAGTGTGTCCTCCTAGCCTCCTCCCCTGCTTATTGCACCGTGGGTCGGCCAGGCCGCTGCCGAGCAGTGACGTCGGCTCGACCATGAATCCAGGTTCCAAATCACGAAGAAGAGAAAGCCAGAGAGGTCAGGGTTTCACTATATAATCCATAAAATCATTTTAGGTTATCAGTTGGTCAGGTACAGTCTACAGCTGGTTCACATTCTGTGTTTGATTAGTACCAAAGGCCCCAGTCAAAAGGGTGTTAAAGGGTGTGAATGTCATTTGTTTGGTCTCCTGGTGTGTCATTGTGCTGGTTTCCTATGGTATCTGCATATTAAAACAGCTTAGGCCAAAAATACCCAATATGAAATTGAATACTATAACATTCTTGGCATTATGTACATGCTTAAATGTTGACCGCTGTGACGTTAGGATTTCATAGACACCAAATATGACATAGTGCAAACCATTAATAATTATTATTCAATTACAAGTTTCTTATTTTCTACACATGTGCATATTATCTGCAGGGGTAACAGGAGGCCTGTGTCATGACTGCCCCTAGATGGCGCAAGTGCCTACTGGAGCAAGGGAAGTTTGCACTACTAACAGTAGCAAAGAGTAGACAAAAACATGAACTTAAACTGTAGCAAAAAACAAACAGTTTTATTAACAAGGAAAACAAGGAAACTACCTACCTGCTTAAGCAAACTGCTGGCTAAACTAACTCGACAGAATGTGGCTAAATAAAGAAGAGATGGGGGACACGAAGCCAATGCCAGCACTTACCAAAAGACAGAAACTACAGTAGAAAACTGAATGAAAAGACCACTTAACTGATTCAATCGACACCATTTGAAAAACCAATGAGCCAGCATATAAATAACCCAAGTAAACGACACACATGACACAAAACCAGGTGATGATAACTAACAAATAACAACATAACAAGCAGCAGAATGGTCACAGACCTGACATTACATCCCCCTACAAACCTTCAGAAGGCAAGTAGCCAAACAAAGGAAAAACAAAACAAAAAAACAGGAGGCCCCAAACCCTGAGGCAGGCAGCAACACATACTCTTACTTTCATGCTCAACATAAGTAGTTCATCTTTATCGAAGAAGAAATCCAATTTAATGCAACATGTTAACATATACCGCCCTCCAGGCCCATAAATAGAGTTTCTCTCTAATTTAGTGGCTTCCTTAGACAAGGCATTAATAGTTGGTTTTATTGTTTACAATGAAAACACACAAGACTCATTTAAATTAGCTTTTGACTCCATCTTCGATTCCATGGGTGTCACACTCAGAGTGTGGTTGGTCCAACACCTTGCTGTAAATATTCATTAAACTTAATTTTGTCACATGGCATTAACACTAATAATGTAACTAGCACGAGTATTCCCTCTACCACTGTGTCATTAATACCTAAATTAAACATTAAATTTACCTAAATTAAACATTAAAACATCGCCAGAAGAACTTAAGCTGATTATCTTAAACATGTGTTTTCTACAACTTTGGACAGCATGGTTCCACTTAAACTAAAAAGAATTAAATGTAAAAGACTCATTCCATGGTACAACAATCAAACACGCTCTCTAGATTCACAGGTTCACTCACAGTTCAGCATCAATAATTTTATGAATTTCTTTAGGGATAAAATTGAAAACATAAAAATCATGTAATCAACACTTACAAGTTACTGAAAAAACTAATGTTAAAGACAATAATATAGTACAAGAGTTAAATACCTTTAACCCCTTATTTAAAAACAAGCTTGACTCATTAATTACACATTCAAAGACAACATCCTGTCTCTTAGACTCAATACCTACAAATCTGCTTAAAGACCTCCTCCCACATATCAAATGTTAAAAATTCATCTCTTTAAACAGACCATGTCCTCAAAAACATAAAATGTGCAGTTAATAAACCAGTACTTAAAAAAAAATAACTTTTGAAAAAACTAACTAACCTCTAATTCTGTCCAACTACAGGACAGTATGAAAATCTAAAAATCTTTTTAGTTCTCTAAAATCTTGGAAAAAAAACTGTGTTCAACCAAATAAATCTCCATCTTATGTCTAATAACATTCATGAAGTTTATCAGTACAGTTTTATGTCTCACCATAGCACTGAGACAGAATTAATAACAGTATTTAATGATTTATTAATGTCCTCTGATAATAACCAGAATTCTTTCCTTGTCTTGCTAGATTTTAGTGCAGCTTTGGACACTATAGATCTTACTGGATAGATTAAAAAACACAGTGGGTGTTGCAAGATCTGCTCTCCAGTGGTTTAAATCCTATCTGACAGAGCAATATCAGTTTACCTGTGTTAAGAATCAATGTAAACATGGAATTAGCTTCCACTCTCATGCAGATTATACACAGTTGTACATTTCGGCTAAACCTAATGATGTACAGTCAATCAGTAAGCTCGAGAACTACATTAAAGAAATTAAACTGTGGATGTCAAAGAACATCCTATTCCTAAATTCTGATACACTGAGGTACTTATAGTTGGACCCAAGGATAAAATAAACAAAGTTTCTACTACTGTATTAAACCTCAATGACTCCTTAATCAGAACCAGTTCATTTGTAAATAACCTAGGTTTTTATTATTGATTCGGATCTTTCCTTTACTAAAGACATTAACAATATTGCTAGAATGGCATTTCTCATCGCCGCAACATATAGAAGTTAAGATATATCCTCTCCTTCCAAGATTCAGAAAAAAATTATTCACACTTTTATAACCTCAACTTATATTATTGTAATTTACTTCTGACAGGATGTCCTAATAAATCATTACATAAACAACAACTTGTTCAAAATGCTGCAAGAGTTTTAACTAGAAGCAGAAAGTTTGATCATATCAGCCCTTACCTGATATCAAACCTGCACTAGCTACCAGTTAAGCTTCACATTAATCACAAAATGTATTAATAACATGTAAAATTCTACATAAATAGGCTCTGAGTAAACTCATTCAATTATATAAACCAACTTCACTTCAAATACAGGTAGTTCCACTCCATACCAGCAGAGGCCACTCCTTAAAACTAGGCAGGTGTCTCTCAGATTCCTGTAGGTGACTATTTTGTGTATTTGAGCATGTGTCTTTAGAATCTTTACAAAGTCTTGTACTTTGCTGTGTCCTACAATTCTGAGCATTATAACTCGTGTTTCTGTTCTCTTGTTATGACTCTTGACCTTGTTTTATGGTTTATGAACTTTAGATTAAGTTTTTGGATTGTTTGCCTGGATCGTTTGGTTACCTATCTGGATTTATGTTGGAAGATTTCTAACATGGTGTTTAATCTAATGAACCCACTTTGAGTATTGGTGACCTAATTGACATACGCAAACTGTCCCATGGTGTCCCTCCGGGTTCTGTACTTGATCCCTTCTCTTTATATCATACATGCTTCCTCTTGGTTATATAATTAGAATACATGGGCTTCAGTTTCACTGTTATGCAGATGCTGTGCAAATTTATATCGGTACCAAACCATCTCAAACTCTTCATCCTACTGTATTAATTGATTGTCTAACTAATGTACGTGCTTGGATGAGTGAAAACTTTTTAAGTCTTAACAGCACAAAATGTGAAGCCATACTGATTTCCTCAGTTGCGACTGCCAGGAAGCTCAGTAACCATCTTTTTTCTATACCAGTTTTGTTGCTACTTCTTCTGCTCAGGTCATTTGAGCCTCACATCAAAAATATATGCAAAACCGCTTTTTATCATGTCAAGAACATTCTTTTATTCCTCCGTTTTTATTTTTGTTTTTTAATCCTTATTTATTCCTGTACTATTTATTTTTTTCTTATGCATTTTACAGTTCTATGTAGATGGATTTCTGTATTTTATTGTATTTTTGTACAGTGACCTTGAGTGCTCTGAAAGGCGCTTTATAAATAAAACGTATTATTATTATTATTATTATTATCAATAGGGCAACCATTGTGCTGCAGCAAACACTATGATGTAATTAGGTTGTTAAGGCTGTGGCATTTTTTTATGTTCTAGAACACCTGAAAATAAATTTTTGGGTTGCGCACCATAAAAGTACAGCAGAAATGTTTAGATCTTGTCCACACGTAGCCGGGTATCTGGGTATCTTATGCGTTTGGGGCTTCTATTCATATGAAAACATAGTTTTACATCACCAAAAACAATTATTAATGAAAACTCCGGGCAAAGTGGAGATTTTTCAAAACTCTGTTGTTGTGTATGTACTTGTAAAAATGGCGTTTTGCTATCACCGTTTGCGACAAATGATGCGACAATGGCGTCACACTGATATTGATTTTGGGTTATGCCTGATCTTCCCTGTAGACTAAGTTATTTATTATTTTGAACATGAATAACTCAAAATACATGATTCAAATAATTTGTTGTATATGACTAAAGCAGATTTCTGTCAGCAACTAGCGGTGCTACTGCCTATCACTAACCACCAAAATGACCTGTAAACATTACCATTGGAAAGAACAGTAGGTCTGCACAGTCCTACATGGAAATGAAATATTTTAATGGTTAATAAAAAACATAAGTAAACTGCAGTGAGTTTAGAAGTTACCTCATAATAAACCAATCACAACCTGCATAACACACATAACCTTCCTAATGCCATTTTAATCAACAGGACACTTGCAAATTTAAGAGAACCTTGAGGTTTCACCATTTTGCTGCACCATACATTATGATGTCATCAGGTTGTCAAGACTACTGCATTGTCATTGTTCTATAACACCTTTAGAGTTTTTTTAGTCACACAGGATAAAAGTAAAGCAAACATTTTTAGAAGATATTATGGAGAGAAACATCTATAATGAGCTGCATGACCAAGACAAGCTCTGTGATTTCACTATCAGAGTGGACGGCGTTGAATTTAGAGTTCACAAACTTATGTGTGGATGCAGCCAGTATTTCAGATGAGAATGTATTTCACCTGTTATGTTTATTTCTTGATTATTTTTGTTAATTAGTGTCAACTGATTTTGTGTCAAGTGCCCTTCTCTTGAGTTATTTAGATGACGGCTCATTTGTGTTTCCGTCAGGGTAGATTGCGTCAGCTTAACGGTCCATGCGTTGGGTATTCTGCCCTTTCGGATCTTCATATGTTACCTCTGGTAGGTTGGTTAAGCCCGCTGTCCGTTTTTGCAGGTAGATAGTTTTTCTTGTGTTCCTCGGTTAGGTGCAAGTTGCATGGTTGTATTCTTGGTTGCCACATTGGTGTAGTTTTGCACGGATGTGCTTTTGCAGCTTCAGTGTCCGATTGCCTTAGTTTTGCGCAAAAACACTTTAACGTTTGTGTTGCCCGATTGCCTTAGTTATGTGTGGTAACACCTTAACGACTGAAGTTGCCAGATAGCCTTAAGTTATTCGCAGTAGCGCTTTCGCATTTGTGTTGCCAGTTTGCCTTAGTTTGCACAGAAGCGCTGAACCATCTTAGGTTGTCAGTGATGTCTTGGGGTGTTTCTGTGTATTTCTCTTTCTGTTGAATAAACTTTTTGATATATTGTGCATTTATAATCCTTGTTTTGGATTCTTGGCCAACTTTTGTACTCTCGGCTACTCTAAATAGCATTGGCTGCCTCGGGTCGGGTTGGCGCTCATGTCATCTAGGGGCAGCCGTGACAGTATCTACTCCCAAATATTGAGTTCTGGTGGCGAGGCCCTTGTATGCGTCACGGCTCACTAAAGGAAGGACGGCGCAGAATCCAAACTGATGCACAACAGTTTATTTATCCACCTAACGGATCAGCAGCACGCAAACCAAAACTTAAATAGAAACTAAAACACTGCGCAGCCAGCGCTGAAGTCCTCTGCTGCTGCCGCCGCTGAAGCCGCTCCTAGAAGGAGGAACAGTAAAAAACAAAAACAAAACCAAAGCGATGAAGCCGCGGTGCAGCCTTTCGCAGACATATATTCCCCTATATAGGGAAGAGAAGAGGGGTGCGTCCCAATCTGAAATGAGGCACAGCTGATTAGAATTCCGGCGATAGTGCGCGTCTACGAGAGATAGCGGGAAAATCCTCCACAGAGAGACCCGGTGTGACAGTATGGTGTTTTTTTTTGTGTGTGAGAGACTGACCCTGAGATTTGTTAATAGTCATTGCGAAACACATTTTGGATTGGGTCCCCTGGTGGGCCCTGTGGGAATTTTTGATATCTCTATGACTGTAGAGGTTATCCTATATATCTCTGCCAAATTTGAAGTTTGTGAGGTGAGTGG
>JAOUQT010050547.1:0-10817 GCA_025769995.1 Xyliphius kryptos | reverse complement strand
TGCAGAAGCACTCCTTTATAGGGGGGTCTTGCTAAGTGCCTCTCATTTCTACCTGTTGTCTGTTCCATTTGCACAACGGCAAGTGAAATTGATTCACAGTCGTGTTGCTCCCTAACTGGACAGGTTGATTTACCAAAAGTGTGGTTGACTTGGAGTTACATTGTGTACCCGTTATTTTATTTTGGTTGGACAATGAAACACCTGGTTTTAGACCACAATAATTTATTAATATGGCGTAGGTCCTTCTGTGTTTTGAGAAGTTCCTTGAAGATGCTGAGTGACTCAGCCTTACGAATGGTGTGTTGAGAAGGTCGTTTCACCATTTAGCAGTAGTGAATGAAATGGAGTAAGAATTTACGCCTCGGTGAGGTGGAATCGCATTATATCTGGTAAATATGGATTAAAGGTAAGAGGGGGCAGATTCAGAGATTGTCCTGTAAGCCAGAGTCAGTACCTTGTACTGAATGCGAGCAGCTACAGGAAGCCAATGGAGAGAGGTTTCAAGAAGTCGGTCGGTGTGATAGTTACAGCAATGTACAGGGAACTCTGCTGATGATGACGTTTTATTTTAGCAGATTCGTCCTCCGTGTTCTCAGCCTCCCCAGTAAAAGCAGAGGATCACGGCAGTTACAGCGAACCAGAGGAGAACAGCATCCCAGAGGGGGAGGTCCCAAGAGTACGCCTCTCCCCCACCATGCGCTACTCGGGTTTGGAGGCCTTTGCCCCTAAAGTGCAGTAAGTCCGTAGATATATTAAATATGTAATTTACATTTAGTCCTATAGCAGACGCTTTTATCCAAGGCGATTTAGAAATGAGGGAACATTTTAGAGTTATATTTAAGAATCTACAATGGAACCTCTGTTTTCGTTGACTTTGGTTAGCACCAGATTGGGTGTTCATTGATTTTCTGTTTTCACAAGTCATTTCGGATTTAATCGGCATGCTCACGTGAATTTTTAGCAGCATCATGAGACCAAGAAAGTTTCCATATCCAGCAGCAAAGAAAAAGCAGAAACACGATCGAGTTGAAGAAGGAAAACAATAAAGCAACAAGGCACGAAAGGGCATGCAGCATTGTGAATATAGGTGTTATTAAGCATGACACGTAAGCAGAGTACAGTTGCACTTCTTTCTCATTGTTTATTTACAATAATACACAACCTCAAACCTTTTGTTTTTATAAAACGGCTAACAACACTATAATAAAAAAAAACTAGGTTTAATTCAAAATTGCGTTTACTGAAAGCAAAAACGCTAATAAACTTGTGTTCTGTGACATAATCCAATTTTAATTTTAACCCTGAATGCAAGTAAAATTTCTAGTTTCTTTAACCATCAAATACTGCCATCTAATGGAAAATTACAGAACACAGATCATGAAAAAGTTTGGGAGAACAATATTTTATTTTGCGCATTTATATGAATGTAGTGTTTAGAGGTGTGGATTATTGTGAATAATTTAACGGCTAGCCAATCGGCTCAGCCAATCAGATTTCAGGACCGGAACCGGAAGGAACTACCCTTTTTATGATCAAAAATATGAGACCAGCATTAAGATTGCTATACTCGGCCGCGTGTACGGAAAGCCGCTGTCCACTCTTAAAGAAAAAGAAAGCGATAAATCAGCTAATGTGGCAAAAGGCGTTAATGTGCTCACAACACAGAGATTAAAGATGTAAAGATTATTAATCTAAAACTCAGATGATCAAATCACTTAGGAAGATGGAACGTACTGTTAAATGTTAATTTTCTATTTACATTAGTCTTTTATATTCTGTATAAAACAAACCTAAAATGCAGGATATATAATTTCTTCGTTATGGTTTCCTTATTAAATGCTACATTTATTCTCTATAAAACATGCTTTATGAATTTTGGAGTCTCTGGAATGAATGAATGGGGAACTGGATTTGCATGGATTTCAATGGACGGATTGTTTGCTTACAGATTAGCAACGAAAACAGATGTTCCACTGTAATGATGATTAAGACTGGATATGATGAATTCGAAACCTTAAAATGTATTTTCTGTGTGCGCACGCATCTCAGATTTCGAGATCCGCGATCACTTCGCTGTCATCAGGCCCAGGTGGGCTTTCAGGTGTGCTTGCGCCCCGGCTCCTATAAAGTGGGACCTCAGACTCTAGGGATCAGCGAGCCACTGGATCCCAGATTCAGCAACACGGAGATCGAGTGGATCACGAAGGAGAAAGGAGGCACCCTGCTGTATGGCCTGCTCATACGCGTGGAGTGAGGAGGGAGAGAGAGAGAGCGAGCAGGTGTGCTCTGTACTGTTCTCCACATCCTTCAGAGGATTATCAAGCTCTAGAGGTGGAATTTTGAAGATGATCTGTTTTTGGGGGAGGCGTCACTTCCTGCACTTTATGTTTTAAACACCGGTGGTCGATTTTTACTTTTTTTCTGCGAAAAAAACAACAAAAAAACTTTAATCCTGGACTGTGAAAATACAAGTTCTTTTTCAATCTCATTCTCTCTCTCTCTCTCTCTCTCTCTCCCCCCTACATTCTCATACTTTTTCACGCTCACATATTCTCCTAATTTTTCATTTTCTCATTCTTTTTTTCTCACTCCTAAATGCTCTCTCTTATTCTCACTATCTTGCTCTCTCTTTTTTTTCTTTCACATGCTTTCCCTGTCCCTTTTTCTCGTTCTCTTTCACTTTAATTCTTTACTATTTTACTTAATAACTTCCATGCTGTTTCTCTTTGCTCCCTCTTTCTTCAGTTTTCAGTATCTTTACAGCAAGTCAACAAATCTGATTAACGACTCAGCAGTTCATCTCATCACAGCCCGGATCCTGTGATCGAATTTAAAAAAAGCTGGCAAAAGACAAATCACGCTGCCACTAAACAAAGACGTGTGGAAAACATTGTGAGACTTGAAACCTAGCATCAGGAAGAGACTTCATATCCGAGATGACAGCAGTCCGTCATTTTGTTTGCCCTTCGAGTGGAATCCGCTTTGCACAAGCCGTCCGCTGTGGACTCGCACTCTGAACACAAGTGTACATAGAATATTTTAAGGGTTACATCACAGTATTACATTTTTACTCTCTGACGTCTTTGCAAAGGCGAAACCGGATGCCGATCGTGTCCCCCGACACAGTTGACGGCGTGTGCAGGGTGGAACGCGCTCCCATGTCTTGTGTTCTTTGGGTCCAAGTTTTGCGCCCGTTTCTGTTACCGCAGCAGTACTTTAGAGGAAGTTCTATCATATGTAGTTGTGGCGTCTAACTACAGATCCTCCATCCGAATGTGCCTGAGATGAAAGTTGCATCCGTGAGGTGTTTTTTCGTGCACTGTATCCAAAAATATTCTAATAGTATATATAGACACCCTTTCCAAAGTATAGGTTTGGTTGTTATGCAACGACAATGACACGCGCTACAGTAGTGTTCTCTATTCTGGTCCTGGAGCCCCCCCTCCCCAAATATACCCGCTCATACTGATCATCAGAGTAACTATGTTCAGAGTGGGAACTGAAATGTCAAAGCCCAGTGTGTCTCAGAGGGGAGATGCAGGGCAGGGGACAGGCTCGGTGTCTGGCGCGGCTCTGGGAGATGCTCTCGCTGGGTCTCTGGAAGCTTTAGGAGCTTTAGAAATTGGGATTTTAAACTCCATGCACGTCATGCCAATAGAAAGCACACCAGCTTCGGTGTCTGGAAAGCATTTTCTGACCAGCTGAGCGTTAAGAGGCTGTTCCAGAGTTACGGTTGTCCACGAGCTTTTGGCTGTATGATGTCACCAAGTTGCCAAAATCGAAAACAAATCAGTTTTCTAAAATAATCAAAATCAGAACTTGGCCTAGGGTCACATCCAGCCCTTTGGCTTTCCCCTGGAGGGGCCACGTACTGACCGCCCTCTGGATTTCATCTACCACACCTTTAGCTTTCCCTATTAAGGCAATGCCCCACCCTGACATAGGGCCATGTAGGGGCCATAACTTGCTCTTGTATCCCCTGTAGAGGCACATGGTGTCCTCTGGCCTTCATCTGTTGGGGCCATGAACCACCCTTTGGCTATTATCCATAGGGGCCATGTCTTTCCCACTGGCTTTTCCTGTTGGCCCCAAAAGGGGTCAGTTTGAATTTAGAAATCAAAGGTGAGTGTGTGGCATTCGCAGTGCAGATTCAACCTGTGGGTCTGATAGTGTCTCTCATGGCCCCTTGATAGTTAATTGCCCTGCCCTGATGTACACTCATTATGTCCAACTTGAAGCTATTTGAATAAAAATTCTTTTAAACTTCAAAATCGTTTACATTGCCAAATGACTTTTCTAAACTAAACACAGAGCCCTTCTTTAATCTCCTCTCTTCAGAAAGCTGAGGTTCTAAAGCTCAGTCTGTAGTGGCCAATTTGAGCTTAAACCAGAGTTTTACACAACCAGCCCGTCGTCGTGTCGAGGGGACGGGTCTGAATGAATGCTTACAGTTATGAAATGTGAATCCGCGGGGTTGGCGTTCGGCCCGTTGCTGCTGCTGTTTTTGTTTTTTTTATTCATTTGTATTCTTGGTTGTTGGATGTATGTTTTGTTTATATTTTTTTGTTGTACAGGCTGTTACATAACACTAATATCTTCCTGATTTGTAAAAAAAAAATTAAAATACAAAAAGTGACAAGTTATGCACAGACACAGAACATCGTCAAAGACTCTGTTTTCATGAAGCCATCGCAGTCTAGTTCGGTTACGATCTCGGTTATGTTATTCACCAAACCACTCAGGAACTAAGGAGACCAGAACCTGGACAGTTAGTGTTTTAAAAAAATTAAATAAAAACACAGCAATTCGGTCAAATTTCAGTCGTTTTATTTGGGGTTGGAAACATCCATCATTAAGTTATTGCCGTGTTGCATAATAATCTCTGATCAGAACCCCATGATTTTACTGTTTAAGGCCAAGAGCGTTCCCATGTTAGGCTCTGTTCACACCTCGTACTAACACATCTTCGTTGATCTGGTCACAAGTCAAATGCCCCAGGTTAGCCATTCATACTCGGCTCAAATGACCCCTCCCTGTGTGACTCTCTCCTCCAACCTCCATACACTGTATATGAAGTCATTAAGCAGATGCTTTTATCCAAAGCCATTTACCATTTAACCTGATGGTTAGGGTCAGAACCCAGATTTGGCCGTTATATTGCACTCTATAGAGTACAATACTGTGTAATTATGCAGTGTATTTTATATCGTGTATTTATACGAATGTGAAGCAGTGTGTTATTGTGAATATCACGTCTAAACAATCAGCTCAGCCAATCAGATTTAAGGGTCTCAAGGAGCCACTTTAGTTAACCTGGGATCTAAACCCACCCCCTTCAGATTGACAGTTCAACACACTGACCACTGTACTATCCAAATATAAGGACATTGACAATGTAAAAAACATTGGCAGGGCACGAGTGAGTGCAGAACTCAGAGCAATCTTATTCTTTAAATGTGACCCCAAACAGATTCCCTTACCCCTCTGGTAATACATCCAAATTAGGTCTGAGTGATAAAAGCCTGGTGCTTTTTGGAGACCTTTACCCCAGCACTCTGCCCCGTCCACCCTGTGACCCGATTGCTCGAGCTGCAGGTTAATACCAGGTGTGAAAGGCACCACCAATATGAACCCATGCACAATCACAAACACTCCTTCAAACATCTTACAAAGAACAAGTCCACAGTGGGTAAAACGAGAGCTGATTGGAGGAAAATCAGCGCGGTCCATGTGTTAAAGCATTACGTGCACATCATGGTTCCTCTGTCCAGGAGCTGGCTCATATTGTGACATCACAAGATACTGCAACATTTCCTTTTTTATACATCTGCCTCTTTTCATATTACATGCTGGTACGTCCTGAAAGATTTGGTCTATAAGTGTGAGATGTCAGTCGAGGGTGGAACCGCCACATTAAGCAGAGTTCACACTCACCAGGACCAAGTAGTTCCTGAAGTTTAATGTATAATCTATACAGACTGCTGGTGATCCTTAATAAAACCTTAGTACAGACTTAATAATCATTGTTTGCTGTTAAATAAAAGAAAAGTTCAGGAATCTGAGCCACATAAACTCTCGCTGCGTTAACATCGTAGACGAGCGACGGTTTCAAACCAAAGTATGATAAAATAATGAGGCGCAAGAGGTTGTGCATTATTGTGAATAAGTCACAGGAAAGAGGTGGTGTTGGGCACGATGCAAAGCAAAGTATATTTACATCTCTTTCCTGTGGTTTATTCACAATACTGCACAACCCCGAGAGCCTTATTGCGTTTATAAAATGTTTACCAACCTACAATAAAAAAAACGAAGGTTTGATTCATAAATGAGTTTACTGAACGCAAAATTGCTAATAAAATCGCCTTCCGCGACATAATCCAGTCCATTTTTTTTAAATGAACCCTGACACAAGTAAAAGATTTCCGTTTCTTTTGACAATCATACTGCCAACTAGTGGCCATATTACAGAACACAGTTTATGAAAAAGTTCGGAGAACAATATATTTTATATCGCACATTTATAAGAATGTCAAGTGGACAGGGGTGTGGGTTATTGTGAATAAGGTCACGGCTGGACAAACATCTTAGCCAATCAGATTTCAGGAATGAAACTATCATTTATAATGAACTTCAAAGATGTTTTCGGCTGTTGGTGCACCAGCCGAATAAATTTTTAAATAAGAACGTTATTAAATAAGAACGTTCAATTTTCAAATAAGAACGTTACACCCAGATGGACCCTGGGGAGGCAGGTGGGTATGGGAATGTGGCATGTGTTACCTCACATTAATGGGAACGGCTGTGTTGGTCGCCGCCATTTGTTTATTCAGCCGTCGTAATGAACAGGAGTGTGGTATTTGGTTGGTGCCAATCTACAACCTTACCACTCAATGCCACTAAATCCTTTATGATGTTTCTTTAATAGCTACATAGAATGGTTTGATGCATGTCCTCCCTGTTCTCCTCAGGTGTTCTGGTTTCACCCCACATTCCAAAGACATGCTAACAGGTACTTTGGCGATTCTAACTGCCTCCTGATTGGATCATTTGTAAACAATTTAAGGAAAGTCCTCGGTTGTTATGACCAACCGCCTAAACACCTTCACCATGAATCCTTGTAAACTGGACTTTAAAGAATCCAAAGCTCAGGAACGGATGAATGGAGCACACACGCACACATGCAGGCACACAATGAGGCAGTTAAATTACAGAATTTTAATTTAATCTAGCTTTTTTTTCATGAAAAAGCAACAAACGATGAACTAAAATGTTTTCATTTGGACCTCAGCGCCGAAAATCAGTCGTGCCGTTCGAAATCTCACATTTATAGGGTGAAAAAAAAAAAGAATGAATATTTACATCAATTATATTATACAGTTGAAATGAAATAAATATCACAGTTGAATCAAAGCGAACATGAACATACAGAATGAAGTAAGCACTAAAAGCACAGAGTCCGTCTGGACTCGACTCACACAGGTTTCAGTAAAAAGGAGATCAAAAAAAACCTCCACACAGTGAACTACGGGTTCTCTAGCTTATAAAAATGGAACATCCGAGCCGTTCCAGTCGAATATCATACGTAGCGCCTCGTCTCTGGCACGACTGTGGCGTTACAAATAAGACGATTAAGAAGAAGCGTAAAACGAAGAGGCTGCAGAAACCAGTGCTTGCAGTTCAGAGCAAAATTGAAGACGCCTCCATCGTAACAGAAGGATCAAAGGGATTCAAGATTACCTTGCCTCAGAGGAAGCTACATGTCCTCCGAGGGACGGGAGGGAAACCTTGGGAATGTTCTTCACATTTTTTCCCATTCACATTTTAAAGATCAAGTGCAAGGCGAGGGAGGTCTCACTCTCTGAACTTTTTGGGACCCCAGGCGGACGTCTGTTTGGGTGCGACTCCAGAGCCGAATGTTGGGAAGTCCTCAGCGCTGCTCATATCGGGGGCCTGCTGAGATTAAAAAGGAGAAGACCACACCTTTATAGTTGATCTATGGGAACGTCAGGAAGATCTAATCCTTCATAACGCCGATGCTGGAGAATGTGTGCAGGTACACAACACGGACTACAAGCCCTTCATTAGATTTCTTCAGGATTTAAACCCTGTTAATTATTGTTACTTTGTGTTTGACCAGCAGGTCTTCCACTCTGCAAGGATGCTACAGTGAGAACCTTCACAGAGGATTAAAGGAAGTATAATGTTTCACACTGTTAACACTCCACCTTGGTACTCATAAGGTTTCTTCCAGTTCAGTTATGCTAGTGTGTTTTGAGGTGGTACAGGTGGATCGGCGATGCTGCTGGAGTTTGTGGATTGTTTTTATTCCACCAAAGCAGTCACAACTGTTGTTTATGAGGGAGTACAGTAGCTATGGCAAACACTATTTGAGAGATTATAGTATCTGTGCCAACTGTTGCTAATAATAGATTAAAGTAGTTGTGGCAACCGCTGTATATGAGGGATTACAGAAATTGTGGCAACTTTACAAAAAATACAGTAGTTATGGCAACCACTATTGGAAAGATTATAATAGTTTTGGCAACCAATTTATGAGGATTACAGTAGTTGTGGCAACTGCTGTTTAAGAGGTCTTATAGTAGATGTAAGGCATACAGTGTCTGTAAGGGATTATGGTATTTGCAATTTGTCTGTACAGGGAAATTTACCTGTGAGGGATTACGCTGACCATGGCAACTTTGTAAGGGATTATGGTAGCTGCGGCAACTTCGGCTATGAGGTGTTACAGTAACCATGGCAACTATGTGAGGGATTACGTTAGCTGTGGCAACTTCGGCTGTAAGGTATTACGGTAACCATGGCAACAATGTGAGGGCTTACGTGAGCTGCGGCAACCTCGGCTGTAAGGTATTACGGTAACCATGACAACATTGTGAGGGATTACGTTAGCTGTAGCAACTTCGGCTGTGAGGTATTACGGTAACCATGGCAACTATGTGAGGGATTACGTTAGCTGTGGCAACTTCGGCTGTAAGGTATTACGGTAACCATGACAATTTTGTGAGGGATTATGGTTGTTGTGGCAACCACTGTTTTTGAGGGATTACAATAGTTGTGTTGTTTTTTTTTTTCAAACATGGACAGAAACAAGAAAAACTACAAGAATAAGGGTGATAATAATTATTAATAATAATAAGAAGAAGAACCTTGTTGCCATGGGCGTTCCAGGGTGCATCCCTTACGATGAAACCTTTAGCTGGACCCCTGTCCTCATCACCTCCTCCTCCTGCTCCTATAGTCCGCGATGGGGGATTCATATAGGATGCCAATGTTTCTGTCTCAGTCACACTCAACATCTTGGGAATAAAAATATTAATATTAACAATCAGACATGTAAGAGTGAACAAGTGCCACTGGAATATTAATCTGTGGAATTTGGTTCGCTGTACACTCACATACTCCTCCTCCAGGTTGAGAAGGTGGTCAACGGCTTTATCGACGCTCTCTGGCAGACCTGAAACGGTGACTTTGTCAGGATCGTCGGCGCCTGGCTGAGGAAACCGGATGTCAACCTGTAACATAAGAATGAGGTAAAAAGAAGTCCTGAATTAAATATTATGTTGGTTAAATGAATCTGATTTTTAATGATGTCAGGGCTAATGATGTCTTTTACAGCGATATCCAATCAGGGGCCTCTGTGACTCATATACAGAGAGGGTGAGACAGCTATGCTCCATGTAAGAATGACACGTCTGTTTATATAAACATTGTGCGTGTGTTACCAGAGGTGGGATGTAATGGAGTACTTCATTCCTTCAGTCTTTTAGGTATCTGTACTTTACTGAGTATTTCTGTCACTTAATGGTTTTTACTTCTACTTATTACATAATAACTGTACTTTTTACTCACTACATTCTCAAAACAATTCTTTTTACTACATTTATTTATAGATCAAATTTATCACTTTGTGTTTCAATCTTCTTTTGGGAGGCGGACCTAATAAAGGTCATGCAGCCGATGAAGCTCAAATCAGAATCCCATTGGATATGAAATATGTGGAGTGGGGAGCGGATTTAATTTGTGATTGGCTGACGAGCAAAGACCAACTGGGAAAACTAAGGGGGAAAAGTAAAAGAGCACAATAAATCACGTGAGCTGTTATGCATTTTCGTTACATTTCATTATTAAAATTTTTTTTTTTGGTGCAATTGTTAAGCCGGTGTTCTGACGAGTTCAGCTACCTTGTTGTGAAAAGTGCCATTTGCTTAAATTAGTTTTGAGTTCTAAACCCAGAATGGAGAACAATTTAAACACGTTATGCATTTTATATTATTCATCTGACTTTTGATTCAATTTTTAATGGTGTTCTCTACTGTAAAACATACTGAGAGACTGCTAAACTACTCCCAGTATTGTATTGTTTTATAGTCATAATCAATACACTGACAATGTTATGATTCAACCTCTGCTTTAGTTGTTTTGCAATTTAGAATATTCAATTAATATATGAGGGCTATTAATACACAAATATTTTTTTTATATTCACATGGTTTATGGTTTTGAATTAGTCTTCTAAAAAAGAATAATATTAAACTAAAGAGTTTTTACTGAATGTGTTCATGTGATTGTGCGCGTGCACCTTCAAATTAAATACAAAGATATCCTGTTAAAAATTATTACCAATTAGAAGTTGTTCCATAAAAATACTTTTTTACTGTATGTAAATTTAGCCCAGCGATGGATTGGCGCCCTGTCCTGGGTGTATTTGCCCAGCGCCCAAGATGTTCTCCTCTGGATGGGCATGGGGAACCCCCCCGCGACCCTCATAAAGGAATAAGCGGAAGATAATGAATGAA
>JAOUQT010050537.1:0-10817 GCA_025769995.1 Xyliphius kryptos | reverse complement strand
ACTATTGTTATATATGAGCCAATACTTCCAGACAATCAAGATTATAAATCAAGCAGTAATTAAAAAAAAGCTTTAATTAAATTAGCAAAAGTAGTCCAGGGCTTTAAAAACACTTTTATTGCACATCAATGACGTCTATTAAAAACATAGGAAGGGTCTTGGCCTAAAGAAATTATAAAATTGATTTCTTCCATTTACATCTCAGTGCCTCAAGTATTTCATGATTTTAGACAGAAATCCATACTGTTGTGGCTACACCACTAAATCTGGAAAGCATGACTGGACCACAATTAGACTTTATAGATGTTCTTTGGCCTCTTCGGCCATGACAGATAATGTTCTCTTAACCATTTGAACCGCAACTTGGATTTCTCAATTCAAATGCAATAAAAAGAAACCAGAAGTGCACTTAAGGCCAATACATTTTTTCACAAATAAAAAAAGTGAAGAGATCAAAATAAAAAAAACTAACAAAAATAATGTGGCATTATTTAAAAGTTTTATAAAAATTGGATTTTTTTTAATTGAAGATTTAAATGAAATATTTTCTCTGTTAGTAGATTGGTTTGAGTGTTTTACTTTCTTTGAAAAAGAGTTCCAAAATATGCTGAGAATTAAACTTCAGGTTTACTTCATAGAAGCTAATTTACACTGAATTCGTGTTATTTTTTTAAATTGTGGAATTTTTTTTAACTCCATTCAGATCAAGATCTACTATGCTGCAAGGCTTATACTTAACACTCAAAGGTTGTGGATAAAACTTTCCTCTTTTTAAAAGAAAAACACAATGTCATGCAATTCACAAACAATAATTAATGTAAGTGTATTAGATGATTTTTAAAGAGGCTTTTTTGCATACAGTATAATTATCAGCAAGTCCTCTACCTAAATCTCCTGGTACGGCCGCCAAGCCCTGTTAAGGATATTATTGAGCTTATCAGTTGTTAGGACACCGTTGCTCAATTGTATTGAACAGATGAAAAACATTTTACTAACAATTGAGCATAAAAGGGAGCACGACATTCTAGGTAAGTTTAGTCTCTGAAGCATCAGCAGTTGCTGGCTTGCTCACAGGCTCAAAATGGCTGGCGACGGGCAGGATGGCACAGAGTTTTCCGCCTCTCAGGCGAACGACGGTGCAGGGTGGTACAGAGGTCTTCGCCCCTCAGGCAGACGACTAGAAAGACACACTTCGCGCAGGGCAGCCACCGGCTGAAACACTTTGGGTGGAGCGGCCTTGGCTGAAACACTTTGGGCTGGACTGCCTCTGGCTGACAGAACGGCCTCCAGGGTGCAGTCTGTGGGCTGAACGGCCTCCGCCTGCCACTCAACGGCTCTGGGGACAACCCCTTTTGGAGAGCAAGAGGAGCTTTCCTGCTCTTTGCAGCCCTCGTCCTTTACACCCTCCTCTCTTTCCTACAAAATAAAAAACACCAGTATTTAGACCCAGGCACAAAGCAAAAAACTCAGACTCCAATACTGTGAAACATCCCCCCCCCCTCCCCCCAGACGGTGTCGCGAGGGAAGCCGAGTGTTTCGCTTTCATGAGCAGAGTTGAGGGCACGAACGGAGGTGAGGGTGCGAACAAGGTTGCGAACAGAACTATGGGCGCGAACGGGAACGCGGACAAAACTAGGGGCGAGAACGGGATCGCAAGAACTGCCATGGGAATCGACTCACTAACCGATCCGGACACACCGATCCGGACGTACCGATCGGTACATCGGGGGACGCCGAACAGAGAGGACCTCACAGCGGATACCCGGAGCATAACCCTGCTCCACGGGTTTGTGGGGTGCACGCTTACCCCACGAGGCGCGCCTGCACTGGGACCTCCGTTTCGGCAGCAAGGTAGCTTGCAGCCGCTAAATCGCTCAAAGGGCGAAAAACCCGGGATCAACACGGAGTACAAAAACGGAGCCGACACACGTCACACAAAACAGAAAACAATCCAGCACAGGGACAAATGTAAACAGAGCAAATATAAAACAAAAGTCCCTGTCATATGACAAAAGGAGAACCAATAACAAAAAAGAACGGTTAATTAACTAAATGGGATGAAAAAACAAATTAATTAACTGAAAGGAAAAACAGCCGAGCGCTCCTTACATAAACGTGTTTTTTTTTTTTTGGCCAGTGGGAGGTATGGCTTTCCCTTGGCAAATCTGCCTTGGAGTTCAGCATCCTAATGTCGCCTCTTTACTGTTGATGTTGACACTGGTGTTTGACAAGTTCCATTTAGTGCAGCTGTCAGTTCACAGCCTCTCAAACTGCACACTCTAACTATTCCATTTTTATTTGTTTAAAAATTAATTTTAAAAATGTGTTCATTAACATTTACATTTAGTCATTTAGCAGACGATTTTATTCAAAGTAACTTACAAATTTTATGTTAAACAGATACTATGAAAAAAATTTAACATACTTATTTTTTCATTTCAATTGTTAAATTAAGTTTTGACTTAGTGGTTCGCAGGTTACCAGGTCCACCTCGTAGCGCTGGGAATTTTTGGTTCAAATCCCAATCTGGGTAGAGTTTCCATGTTCTCTCTGTGTCTATTTTGGTTTCCTCCAGCTTCTCCGGTTTCCCCCCACAGTCCGAAACAATGGATTCAGGGTAAATTGCCAGCTCTAAATTTCCCCATATAGTCTGCATGTGTGTGTTTGAGTGAGTGTGTTTGTGCGCCTAGCAATAGATTGCCGCGTGAAAGGTTTTCCCATTGATGGGCATGGTGAATGCCCCTGCGACCCTAGTAGAAGATTAAGTGAAAGATAATGAATGGATGAAAGAAGTAAATTAAGACGTCAATTACCAATTAAAGAAAATTTATGTTACTACATTTTAGAAGGTGTGTTAATCTTTCTGGAAATCAGAAAGCTTTCAAGTATTTGTTTTTTAAGGTGATTCTATTTACATATTACTCAATCAGAGTAGGTACTGACATTTTGTCATTTGTTCCAAATTTTGGCCTACTGTTGGTGTACTTTTATTGGAGTTGAGATAATATTATCATTTTCTCAACAAAGGTGTTATTTTTCTCTAATTAAATAGCAACAGTATGTCTTGTAAACTGACTAGGTTTATCACATCATTTTTTTCTTTCCTGTTGACACATATTCAGGTCTACAACAGCAAGAATCATACAACTCAAATTGTAAAAAAAAAATTACAAATAAAGTGATTAGTCACACAAAAAACCCTAGAATGAATAAGGACCACATTCAAAAATATCAAAAGGGTCCAATAAAAAAGTCCATGTGCCAGACCATGTGCTACTTTGTAAAATATAGATAGGTCCCTGAAAGTAATTGTGCTTTTAACACTCATGTTATTGCAATTTCTATGCAGATGCTGCAGAAGACTCCAAGACAGCAGAGGGCACTATTTCAGAAGAGGCCAATAATGAAGACAAGGAAAAAAATGCCTAAGCTAATTTTTAATAAAGAAAATAGCAGATAATTAAATGGTTGACCTTTGCCCCCTGATTGTGAATACAGTCAGTTTTAATTCCTTTAGTCCTATATCTTTTCTTTCTTGTGGCAATGACTTTCTTACATCTTGGGGAGGGGGGGTAAATTCCATACGCAATTTTGTTGGCTTGGGCAAGCAGCGAATGTGCGAATACACAGCTGCACTTATGGTCATTTCTTTAACCAAAGGACATGTAATCAACAGTCTCACAGTCTGAAATAAGCAGTTCAATTCCCAGGGTTCACTTTTATAACTGATCTTGCTAATGTCTGCTTTCCTCCATCCAGTGTAGTATTTAGTGCACCGCTGTTTATTAGGGAGGAATGTTATATGATTCCCTTTTCAGTGTTTTTCTGCTAATGCATCATTTTTAATGGCCAACTTTCATTAATAGCTTAAACCCATTCTTGACTCATTTGCATGGGAATTTCCCTCCCAAGAGGGAAAACAACCCCTCGCGGTCACAAGTAACCAAAAAGTTGTGGCTTTTTTCTCAATGTCCTTGGTGTTGTTCATGGCGGTTTAATGAAACTAAACAGAGATGTTCCTACGCTAATATTGAAAAATGAAGGAGAAAAATCCAACAAAACATTTAAAAGTATGCCTTTTTCCAATGTTTACGTGAGTGCAATGTCAAATTTAAAAGTTCAGCTGTGGCAAAAACAAAAAAAAAGAATAATGTCTGTTTTCAAAATAAAGAATTGTGCCAATTATCATCATAATATTTGGAGTGTCATTTTCTAAATAATCACGATATGCATTATAAACAAACAGCTATTTCTTGTTATTGTTCATATTTATAAGAATGTGTTAGACCAGTGTTACGGCTGTGCGCCGGAACCAGAACGAGCGCTCAACCGAGCCGAGCACAGAAGAGCCAGGTTGCCAAAAAATGCGTTTAATCTTTAAACGGAAAAACACGAAGTTCAAAAATAGGGAACTGGCACGCGTGACTCACGAACCTTTAAGAGTTCCCTCCTACCGGGCAATTCTGGGGAAGCAGAGCTTTTCGGTGTTGCGAAGGGAGCAAAGCTTTTCAGTGTCGTGCGGGGAGTTGAGGGCGCGAATGGAGGTCGCGAGCGGAGCTGAGGGTGCGAGCGGAGCTAAGGGCACGAACGGGGTGGCGAACATGGCTAAGGGCGCGAATGGAGCTAGGGGAACCAACGAGGTTGCGGATGGAGCTAGGTGCAGGGAACGGAGCAGGGGCGCAAATGATGATTCGTGAACCGACTCGTGCACGGGAATCGATTCAAGAACCGACTCAAAAAAATGAGTTTAATCTTTAAACGGAAAAACACGAGGTACAAACCAGTATCGCCACGCGTAACACAAAAACAATCAAGGACAGGGACAAACGGATACCGAGAGTATATAAAGCAAAAGTCCCTGTCACATGACAACAAAAAAACCAATAACAAAAAGGAGAAGTTAATTAACTAAATGGGATAAACGAATTAGTTAATTAACTGAAACAATGAACCAACCAGCTACCGCTCCTGACAACCAACCAGCTACTGTTAAAAGATTTATACACACCTGGTAAGTGTAAATGTAAGAGTACCAAGGAGTCATAAAGTCTTATACTTATAAAGTCAACAGCACAACTGCTCAGCCAGAATAAAATAAAATATACCCCTGTGTAAAGTTAACCAGTTAAATTTGCTATTAAAGCTAAAGAGGTAGGGTTTTGTTTAGTGAGTGAATGGGGGACTTTCAGTTTGAAGCTAATGTACCAATTTTCAAAAATGACCTTTAAAGCCTTGATGGTGGAGTTTGGCTAAGTAGGAAGCGTCATCAAATCTGAACTTATAGTTTAGGATGCTTGATTTTAAGTTTAAGATAAGCATTAAAAGGGAACTTGGACACAACCAGTGTGGTGATGGGAGGCTGCGTTAAGAGCAGTGTTAAAACTAGGAGGTAGGGTCTTGTTCAGTGAATAGAAGGGGATTCTGTTAAGAACTTTAGTTTAAGACTAATTCAAACATGAATTACTTACTAATTTTTACTTACTTACTTAACTTTAATTGTAAAGTTATCCAAATTGTGGATGTGAAACAGAAACTGAACTGCATAGTTTTGAATCTTAAATTTCAAGTTTATGATAAGCATTGAAAAGGTCGGCAACACAACCAGAGTGGTTATAGGAGGCTGTACAAAGAGCAGTGTTAAAGCTAAGGCCTTGTTCAGTGAGTGAATGGGCACTTTGTTGAGAACTTTAGAGAACAGTTGAGAACAATTTCAACCTTATTTAAACAACAATAAATTTAATTTATTACTTACCTACTTTTAATTGTTAAGTTTATTAAAAATGGATGACATACAAAGCCTAGATGGTAAAACTTAATGATATAGGCATTGTTGTCTTTGCTAAGTGGCATGAGAGTTGGAGATGGGAAACCAAATCTGAACTAAGGAATAATAAAGGTTTAAGGAACAGACAAACACAGTTCCAAATAGGAATGTCTCCTATGATGAGAATGGGAGAATGAGCCAAAGGTCTCCAGGCACTCTGTCTGTGGGGTCCATGGAGCACAAGGATGGCATGTGGCACATGCAAGCTAGAAAAGGAATCCAAGTCTTTGCGCAGCACAATGGGAAGAGTGGACTGTGAAGCGAGTGGGGGGAACTACTCAGGTGAGTGCTGACAGGAGTCAAGAAATGAAAGGATTGAAAAGCGACGTCTATGGCAAGAGAAGCAAAAGTGTGAGGTCCCGAGTGAAACAAGTCGCAAAAGACTGAGTCGCAAAAGAAAAGAGGACACAGCCATCCCGTAAACAGGAAAAACATGGCACAACACTGGGTTGGCACAGGTGGGAAGACATTCCAGTTCCAGCTTATTGGCTTGATTATTTATTAACATAATCTGTCACCAATGCGGTGAAGAAAATGCTCCAAAAACAGCTGAAATTTCACAATTGGTGTCAACAAAGAACACCAAATTTATGACTAGGGTGACATCAAAGAACATACTTGAGAACAAATTAAAAAACTAAAATAGCCTGACCGTATTAAAGTATTGGGACAATTGTGAGTGTTTTCGTTTACAGTCTTAATTATTTTGGTTTCATGTTTTCTCCACAGTCCAAAAATATGTATTCACAGTAAATTGGCTGCTATAAATTGCCCCTATTTGTCCTGGGTGTATTTGCCCAGCGCATGAGACATTCTCCTCTGGATGGGCATAGGGAACCCCTTCACAACCCTCATAGAACATTAAGCAGAAGATAATGAATGAATGAATATTTCTGACAATGCCTTACTGTAATAAAGACTTGTGAAACACAGGAGCTTAAATTCAAATGACTTTATTTTGATTTTAAACATTTCATCGATACTTTACAGTACGTCAGATTTTTTTTAGAAATTGATTGCAGTAACTTTAGAGAACAAATCAAAGCTGTTACAAAATGCTCATTTGCGTTGAAATGAGGGCATAACAACAGAATTCACAAATACATGGGAATTGAAAATACGTAAATTTAGGAAAACCTAAAAATACGAGGATGCTAAAGGCTAATGTGTAATGCAGCTTGAACTATAGGTAGCTTTTTTAAGTGCATCACTATAAAAATGAAACACATACACACAAAAACACACAGCGACTATGTTTTTTTTTTTTATCAGAGTTCATCAAACGGGAAAAAGACAAGTCACATTTGAGAGTAAGACAAGCTAGTTATTACTGAGTCCACTCCAATTATTCCCAGCAGGAACATTTTGCCTAAAGAGTATCACTAGCCCTTTTCAGTCATTTCAAATTGTGGCGTAAAAACTACCAAACGCACACAAATTCCATGCTCATATTCCAAAGGCTACCAATTAAAATACTTATTTGAATTTTGTTTGTTCAAAACTTTTTTTTTGTGAAGTAGCCTATGCCAGCTACCCAAGCAGAACTCCTTTTGTCATTTCCAGTAAATTACCACAACTCAGCCCATAAGGAAAAAATAGCTAAAATTGTTAAAGTTTACCTCAGGATTCTATTACCTTTTTATTTAAATGCTGTTTACTCACAATGAATGTTAATATGCTCAATTAGCAATGCATTATACATTATCAGTCTCACGATCCTTACATTAGCATTATAGTACTTATAGTCATACTTTGCATTAATAATCAGCCAATGTGGGGAAACTTTTAATCTTGCCTTAAGAAAGCAGCTTAATAAAGCTGAGAACAGTTACATTTAAAAACAACACAAAAGATTTTACCCAGCATATACGGCACAATAGCTTCCTTGCATTTTAAGTTTTGTTTTAAATTGTAATTTGGCAAAAAGTTTTTAATCTTGACGTCAAGATAGCACAGAAGTTAATGTTTTCTAAGAGTGGAATCTGAAAATCTGTTTTACGTTCAGTATTTAAATCTCTTGGAGTCAATCGCTACAAGTTAATTCTAAAAAAAAAAAAAAAAAAAAGAGCTTACTAGCCTATTTAGAAACATGGATGTTATATATTTTATATATTTATAAGGACAATGGATTCAAGTACATATATACAACAGTAATTAAGAATGTCAAAAACAAAATAATTAAAAGCTCCCCTCTGAAAATACAGAAAAGGAAACTATTAGGTCGAGCATTCATTGGTGTCGTACAATTCAGTTCAGAACAAGTCACACACGTATTAGCAACACTATGGTTTTTTTTTTTTTGTTTTTTTTTTTTTTTTACATTTTTTCCACACAGATGCGACTTGAATGGAAACATTTTTGGATTTTTGGGTGCATGGTGACATAATGATAATGGAAAAAAATCTCTAAATGCTATGAAGACCTTCCTGTAATTTCTATCTATTCCAATTTAGCAATCTAACCATCTATGGATCAACCCTGACTTAAGTGATTATCAACTTTAGCTAATAAATATTATGAAAACTTAAACTGCTATATACTTGCTAGCAATTTTTGTGTTTTGGGGCTAATTTTATCAAATCTTTTTAATAACTTAATCCAATAATTTTTTTGTAATTGGAATAAAGCTGAACAGCACAATCATAATTCTAAACTGATTTTTTTTGCCATTGTTGTGTGAACTCAAGTTAAAAAATTAAAGTGTATAGCATTTGACGGAAATGTTACTCATAATCTAAGTTCTGCTTCATAGCTAAATTGTGTGGTAACACTTTACCTAAATCATGATTCATATTCATAATGCATTATAAATATATTGTCATACTTGTTATAAACCTATGTTAATGTCTATAGACGTACATAACCACACACATAAAGTGTTATAAACACATACCATAAGGTTTTATATCACAAAGTGAAATAATGCATTATAAACTATGCATTTTAACCGTTTATCAACTTATAAACATCAAAAGAATCAAGTTTATTTTTTATTTTATAATGCATTATGTCCCTTTGCGTTATAAAGCCTTATGTCAAACTTTTATAACAATTTATTACTATGATTAAGAACGTCTATGTACATTAACAAAGGCTTATGACAAATGTTATAAATCATTATGGATACTTTTTAAAGCTTTATGAATGCACTGATAATGCTTTATGGATATCAGATTCATAGAAAGTGTTACTAATTATAAAATAATTAACACAAGTAACACAAGGTTGTCCCATTAAGAATGTAACATGCGCACAGTTCCTAAGTATTTTGTGTTGCTGCATTATTTAATTTACCTATAATTACCTCAATTTAATTTTTATTAATCATTTATTCAACAATTAATTAGTTAAATGGCCATCGGTGAGCTAACAAGAATTACTTTAATGTAAACTGTCTCAACCCCTTGCTGTTTAAGCTAGTGATGAATGCCAACCCTGTCAACCCTGTACCCCTTTGCTCACTTATTCTACCAGCAGCAAATGTTAACTTTAATTAATACCTTACACTTTAAAAGACATGTGTCTGATTCCCCTAGTCACACAGGCACAGACTTGATTAGCATGTGCTGAGAAATCTCTTAAACAACATAAAAAGCAGAGATTTATATGGTTTTCATTATAAAAAATAACAGTAAATCAAATTACATTGTTATAGGTTTAAGGTCAAACTCGGCTACTTAAAATCTGTTAGCTTTAGCCTGACCATTTCCACCATTGAGTTTTGCTATGACGATGACAATCTAGAGCAGCTGTTAGTGTACAAACAGTATATTAATGCTGAGCCAGCTGTTTATCCACCTGTGCTAGGAAGTTAACATTAACTGAGCACAACATGGTGACACTTTTAAAGGTGTTAAATGTTTTAAAGCACATTTTGTATCTTTACAGTGCTAAGTGATTATATTAT
Source organism: Xyliphius kryptos (assembly GCA_025769995.1). NCBI lineage: Eukaryota > Metazoa > Chordata > Actinopteri > Siluriformes > Aspredinidae > Xyliphius > Xyliphius kryptos. The sequence goes on along the minus strand of JAOUQT010050537.1, from coordinate 1,086 downwards.
GCTAGGCAAAGTGATGCAATATGCTAAAAGCTAGTTTGCTAGCTGACGCATAAGCATGAACAGACACTTGCTGTTACACATTTATGGTGGCAGGAACTGAAAATATGTAAAATGTTGTAAAGTAAAATATCTTGTCATTTGTTTTGTTATAACTCTTGCCCACTTTCTTCTGGCAAAGCAAAATAAAAAATAATAAATTAAGCTGAACTGTAGCAAATAGCTGTTGAAAGTCCATATTAGTGACACTGCTCGTGGTGCTTAGCACACGACTAGCCTGGCCAGGTTTTGTTTTTAAAATTGGAAGTGTAGCTAGTGCATGTGCAAGGAGGCACGATTCATGGATGGTGAATGCAAACAGTCTGATGAAAAAACAGGAAGGGAAAGATGATAAGGAGCAAGTGGTGGTGAACAAGTGCAGTGCTAAGTATTAACATTTGAGTTGAGGCAAAAGGATGGGCAGGAGGAGGAGCCACACCGACTGAGACACAGATGCAGAGCTGTTGATGTCCCGCCCAGTTCCGGGTCCTGGAAGACAAAAAGAGAGAAAGACAACTATGTGGATAACAAGTATATTGTAAAATAATTACTTAAGTACAAGTTAAAATATGATTACATTTACTCAAGTAGGAGTATAAAAGTACATGCACCTACACATAATTAAAGTAAAAAAGTAAAAGTATTCATTAAAAAATAAATTCAAATTCCTTTTTTCTTTTTGTTCAATTCAAAGGTGCACAAGCATTATCACATGAAAACATGCAGTAAACTGCTTTAGTTTAATATTGTTCAGTTTGTTTAGTTTAATATTGTTCTCAGAAATCAGAAGTGTTAATTTATTAATAGGGCCTGATGTCTATATATATCACAAGAGTAAGAACCCGAACCATGGAAGCCTTTTTTTACAGTAATTCCCAACATGGCGGCTGCTTCACAAGAAACAACAATTCCTTATGTTATACAACTTCCTGCATCCGGTAATTTTTTGTTGCTCTTGAACTTCGAAACATGGATTATTATCCCATGGAGGTCTGGATTTGGAATCATACTCAAAATCAAAGTGGAAAATCAAATGACAGGCTGATCCAA
>JAOUQT010050528.1:0-10817 GCA_025769995.1 Xyliphius kryptos | reverse complement strand
ATATAAATAATTAGGCAAATTAAATCCCAAATCACTGAGTTTAGGATCATTAATGTTTAACAAAACCACTAAGCATAGATATTAAGAACAACCAATAAAGTGTGCAATTACAGTATCAATTGCATTAAGCATAAAGTAATTTGATATTGTAATGGCTGGCATTATTATAATATACTTTATACTCAGAAAAAAATATCATATGATTTATTAATTTTATATTTCTTTGCAGACATTTGTTTTGTTCTTATTTTGTTTTTTTATTTTAAGAAGAAGAACTGATACAGTGGTGTTTCAAAATGTATATAAATGGCATGACCAAAAGGGAGTTTTAAAGACCTCTGAACAACTGTTTGTTCGTGCTCATTACGATAAAGAAAGCTTAAAAAACCTGTATGAGGAATTTGGGCTGTACCAATTCACATCAGACCATTGTTGCCATTATTATTTTATCAATAAATAAATGGGTAAATATATTTTGTCCTATTTGGTTGATTTGATTTTCTTTGTGTACTTTTCAAAATATGATCAGGTTTTAGGTCAAATTATATGCAAAATTATCAAAAACCGTATCACTAAAACTTAAACTAATAAAATTGACACTGAACATTTAATACAGACACACTGTAGTAACACTACTTATCACTTTAATATTTAGTTTACAGAGGACTCACCTGTCCCACAGAGTGGGTAACTTATCTTGCAGATCCACATTTAAATCATCAAACACCCTTTGGGCCTTTTTTAAGTCTTCCTCTGCCTAAGTTAGAACACAGATCATTCACTGATTTATCAATACTCATACTTCATGCATATGAATTTATGTGTTTGTTAAATGTTTTAAGACAGCAAATATTTTAGAAGATTAAAATTATGTACCTTTGCAGTCTTTCTTTCATTCTTAATGGCAGATGCCTGCATGGTCTCGAAATGGTGCCTTGCACTGTCATAATCAATTAACTTCCTGCTTCGCTTTGATACACGCACCTAAAGAGCAGGGGAAATGGTTATACATTTTATTACAATTTATTTATCACATCAGTTGTCTAAAACTGTAGTACGCATATTTGTACTTCTATACATTTTATAATTTTTATGTATCTTATACATTAAGTATAGATAGTATAATTACAAAGCTTTGTTAACAACATATGCAAGAAATTATACCTTAATATCGGGAAACTGGGCCAAGTATGTGTCCAATACAAGGATTGTAGAGTCAACAAGTTTATCATGGAAGTCTTCCCATAATGCATCACAGTTCTATAGATAAATATGCGGAGAAATATGCTAAATATATTATACACATTTCAATACAAATGTACAAAAGCAAATAACTACTTTAGTAACTGCCTCTTCTGGGTTGTTTTAAACACCAAAATGATGACTGAATGACTCACACGGTTGCACAATTAACATTTAGTTTTTATTGTACTGCATCAAAAAAGATATCTCTTGCTGGAAGGTGAGAGCACCGTTCACATGAATGCTATGTGGTGCATCAAAATAGTAGTTGTCTTACCTTTCGCTTAATAGAATATTAAGAAAAACATATAAGTGGAATTTATGAGAATGTTACTGCATAGAACTATATTCATCTTGGCTAAATTAAAATATATTGATCAAAAAGAATTTTTAATAAATCCAGGAAAGTTTTTAAATTGTGTGTGAATACGTAAATTCCTGTCTGTAATATGAAGGCGTCTATATTATTTTATGTCTGTCTTAAATTCAACCAGCAAGCATTTGCACTTTTATCTGATCTTATTCCGGGTCATATATTAACACTTGATTTCTTGATATCTGGTTTCAGTAAAATTAAACATATTTTCTAACATCTACTCTTAATGTCTTGGTCCTCATGCTTTTGTGTACACACAGTCAGACAGAGACATCTGATCATGTCTGTATCTGTAAACCCTTTATCTGTAAGCATCTCCTCTGTGCCTGGGTTGAATTGCAATGCTTCGGGGCCTCTCCTTAGCCATTCAGCATGGTTTCTGATGGCTGGGTAAACAGACACTTGATTCACTAGTGTTTTCTGACGGTTTAAGAAATAATCTCATAGTTGTACTTACCTTGCCAATGGTCATCACATCATCCTTGCCATGCCAATCTGGTTCATACACTTCATGGAGTGACTCTGTCAGATTCATGGAAGCCTGCTGCATTGCTGCAGTATTAACAGAGTGAAGTTGGTTAAGAAAACCTAATTATCACTTAAGCACACTGCAAAAAATGAGTCAAATGAATCTTCCAATATAATGAATACATGTATCTTGTTTCGATTTCGTAAAATAAGAAAACATTCCTAATAACTAGATTATGTATCTTGCTCAGGAATCTATCATGTCATCTATCAAAGGTTTGTTACACTCTTTAAAGATTTTCTGACTTGTTAGGTGTTCATTTTTTACAGTGCATTTACAGCTGCTTCATTTCACAGACATGTGTCTTTGAGGATGACTCACCTTTCACAGCTGCTATATATGCCTTCATCTCTCTCTGCAGCCTGGCACCCTCTGACTATAAAGACAAAACATGAGGAGATAAAGAGCTGAAAAATCAGAATCCATTTATGATCCTAGTTATTGGGCTCATTTTTTTTGTTTACAGATTACAGTAGATTAACAAGGCAGCAATCAATAAAATCAATCAAATTTCATGAATCCAAATTATTAAAAAACATTTGCAGTAATATTCATATACTGAAGCTTTATATTTTCTAATGTAATCTTTAATGATGGAGTGTAATTATCACTAAAACGTCAAACCTCTCTGTGTAATAAAATAAGTAGACCTTTTTAGATAGTAAATACAATATACAGACAGAAATGCAGTAAGTAGGTAGGATTTAATGAATTCATAAAATTATTTTATTTCTGTTATGTGGATGCAGGTGTGCAATATGTGCCTATGACTGATTTGGCCTCCAAATGTATTTAAGTTGCCATTATGAGATAAGCACCAAGTTATTATGCTATCCTGCATGTCAGTGTAGCATGGCAGGTCCATCAAGGGGGTTTACTGGACTTAACTTTTACATGTGAATGTGAGATAAAAACAACCAAAGATCTTATTTTATTAATTTGGCTTTCAGTAATGCTCCCTCTTAATTACATTTACTCGAACCTACACCCTTATTTACTGCACTCTAGGGATGACTATACCATTAAGCAGTGACTAAAGGTAAGAATTGACACCAGATTTAGATGGTACAATGACCGTCTTAGCTCGGTCTATAACGTAGAAATAAAGAAATCAGCACTTTATGTAATTATTTTTTTTTTAAATAACAAATTTAGTAATTAAACCACCTCAGCAAACAATGAGGAATTCTAATACTGCTGTTTAACTGCTTACTTCTCTTGTATTTTTTTTCTCCCTTGTAAGTAGATGTGGATCAATGTGTCTAAAAAATAACTAAATGTAAATATATCCATTTCTCAATCATATTGACAACTTTACCTTTTGCCAGTACAACATAGCCACCCATCCATTGCAATGTCAGCAAAAAACATTGCTGTACTCCAGTGAATGCTGTGTGACTTATACAAACAAATATTGCAAATTATACAAGATATGTTACCTCCTGTCTTTTGAAGTTCAGCACACATTGTTCAAACTGCTCATCTTTAGTCTCATCTGCCTTCCCCAACTTCTGCAGAACCTGGTCAAAGACAAGTGGCGCATCAGTTACTGTAAGTAAAAACCGACTGTCATCTAATGCTCTTAATTTGTTAATAAGTTATTACTGATGGGCAGTAACTACAAACACTCAATCCAATACAGTCCTTTGGTACAAAAAAAATGTGTTCTTTACAAGGGCATTTTTATTGGATACTTTTTCACTCCATTATATTTCAGAAATGCTGCCATCTCTACAAAACTATATTTATTTGACGGTTTTAAAAACTAGTTAATTTAACACTTAAGCTGTACTTAAAACAAACATATTTTGATTTTAATTCAATGATTTTCAAATCTTAGTGGCTTGTAAAATTTTGCTAAATCATTGTGAGGTCAGCTCGCAATATATGAAGCCTTTTTCATGCAGGCCGGTACTCTTTTTAGTCATTAGACGGAAGATGTGTGTGAAGGCAAGCCTTTACATGTTCAGGTCTTTTGTTATCCCAAATGCATTCATAAGCAAATGGAGTAACCGAATGTACGCAGCACATGAAAGGACCTGCTGATGACATTTCTATCATGCAGCTGGGGAAAATAAGGAAAGATAAGAAAAAACTTTTTTTGTAAAAAGCTAAAGCTAAAATCATAACAGAAATTTCTATATACTTGATTTTGAGCAAAATGAAAACTGACGGTAATTGCTGTATTTTGTGCATAATTACTTTTCAACAAGCAGCTCTGAGAACGTGTGTGCTCACCAGCTGCATCTTCATTTGTATCTGTGCATCTTATTAACACATCTGTACCTTATGCAACCTTATATTTATTACTGTAAAAATGTTGTTTACGGTGCAACAAAACTGTTACATTAAATAAATGCATAACTATTTTACATTAAAGTTTTGCCTAATGAAGTGCATAAGCTTTTACTGCAACAAAACACCCCCACAAAACAATGCTGCCACCACCATACTTATCAGTTGGATTAGTGTAGTCAAAGCTCCCCCCCCCCCAAATGTGACGATAGTCATTATAAAAAAAAGTCTAGTTTTACCAGACCAGAAAACAGAGGTCGTGCAAACTTGAGCTTAAAACATGAGCTTAGTTTGAAAAAGCACCATTTAAACATAAAAAAAATGTGGAGTACACCAATGACAACCTATTTCTAATGACCAGAAAGTTTCAAACATACCTTCATTTCTTTTCTCTGCCTGATCTATGATACCATTACACACTAACATGATTCATTTTCATTAAAACACCGCTCCACAGTGAAGGAAATAAGAATTTGATCCCACACTAACTTTAAAAATTTTAATACAAAAAAATGAATGAAATGTCTCATTTTTTGTAAGCTTTATTTTACCAGTGACACATGAATTTCACATAAAAAATTGAGAAAATTACATGAAATAAGACATAAAATTTATTTAAATCCATTGAAGGAAATGAGTATTTGACCTCCTAGTAAAACATCATTTAGTGTTGAGTATGTGAGTGCTATTAACGGCCAACATACAAGATTCATCGCACACGATAGAGGTGATCCAGAGTTTCCAAACTTTATATATTACCACTGCATCATTGTCCAAAAGTGATCGGCTTTGGGCCCGTGATCAGCATCCGCTCCAGAGCTAAACAGCACAGAGCATTAAAGGTATTATAGCAGGAGCTGTCAGCTGCATATGGTATTGATATCAGTTTCCGACCTCGTTAAATCATTGTTGATAATACTTGTGAGAAAGCATTAACATGATCGGTGTCTTCACATAGATAAATCAAATTAATTATTCATAATAACATATCATTAAATGTATATTGAGCAAATTTGTTATTTCGGAAGTGTGTATCATACCACTAGCCCTTGCATTAATCGCTACCTAAGAAGTAGCTCTCAGTGTCCAAAAGGTTGGTGACCCCTGATCTAGAGCATTTAGATGTTAAGATACCAAACTGTGCAACTGAAGATTAAAATGGTGCTGAAAGATCACAGAGCTTAAACTCTCTTCCCTCTGATCAGTGTTCTTAAACATTAATCACTTAACCACTACTGTCTATTGCATTGCTAATTCAAGGTTGCCTGCTCTATTAAAACATCACAATTTAATTTATCTTGGTGCTTTAAAGTAAATAAGATTTTTTTTTCAGCTTTACCTTTGCATGTTTATCTTAGAGTCCTAATTTGGAACATTTGTTAGTTTGGATCATGAGATATCATAGCCCTATAAATTCAAATGTGTCTTGTTCCCATTTTAAAGTTTTTACAAAGGGATTTAAAGGTTCAGTAATGTGACAGATGATACAGCTTCCCAAAAGCTTAAAGGAAGTCCGAGCTTTATCTGTCACATCTTTTATTCAAAAGATTTCCCAGTCCTGTATTCATGGTGACTAGCACATAGAAATGGCTGCTATGATGACGATAATTCCAGCTATTTTTAGTGTACATGAAAGCCCATGTAATATTTGTAAATGTGCCTCTCAGTGGACCTTTATAAAAACATGTATGTTTTGCCATGTAGTTTAAAAGGTCAAAATAATAAGTACCTAAATGTTGTACATCAGTAAAATTGAAATTTAAGATTATAGAATTAAAGCTATTCCCATTAAAAAATCTCTTACTGACGCAATAATAAAAAAACAACTTCCTGTGTATTAACATATTGTTATAATGTGTACAGATGGAAAGAGTGTGTACAATGAGGCCCTGACAGCAAGCATGCATTCACTAACACACACACACACACACATAGAAATATGTGTGTATTTGCCTGTCTGACACACCGTCAGACATGTCTGTCTGCAGAGGATGGTGTGCACCAACAAATGAGCAATTACAACAGCAGATTTAGGATCACATCCTAAAGCAGACTTTTATCCACTATTGCCAATTCTGAAAAACCTGATTTCAAAGGGACTAATGTATGCCAAACTCTACATTTAAAATGCATATTTTCTTTTCCTTTAATGCACCTTTAAATAAAAACCTCTTTTGAATTGCTCAACAAGAGCTAGGGAAATAGAAATTCTGGGTAATGGAAAATTTAGCAGGGCAGCCTTCCATCTGGCTGAATGCTTTAACTTTACTCCTTTCTGGCTCAAGGCATGCTGCAGTAAAGCCTGCTGGTTTATAAAATATTTAAAGTTCCTGGGACCCAAAAATGCAGTGTTTACTGCATAGTAGCTTTAACTCTTACCATAGTAAACATATCATGATTGGATACTGTTCGGATTAAAGATGCATATCGTCTTGTGTTCAAAAAGTGGCCTGTATTCACTCCAATTATTTCCCAAAATTAAATCACAATGCAATTAATGAAAACAGCTGTGTTAAATCAAGATAAAGTCTCAAGTTCAAATCTCATGATATTTTTTAAACAATTAACAGATGTAGTATGTTTTCCAAAAAAAATCAATCTAACATGATTTTAGAGATCTGGGTCCTGATCTTTAAACCTACAAGAACATTCTGCTCTTAAGCCATCTACATACACTATATTGCTAAACGTATTCGCTCACCTGCCTTGACTCACATATGATCTTAAGTGACGTCCCATTTCTAATCCATAGTGTTCAATATGACAATAAACAGCTCAACTCTTCTGGAAAGGCTGTCCACAAGGTTTAGGAGTGTGTTTTGGGGAATTATTGACTATTCTTCCAGAAGCGCATTTGTGAGTCAGTCTCCGCTCTAATTAATCCCAAAGATGTTCTATCAGGTTAACGTCAGTACTCAGCATGGGACTAGTCATGTTGGAAGAGGTTGGGGGCAGGACCAAACTGTTCCCACAAAGTTGGGAGCATGGAATTGTCCAAAATATCTTGGTATGCTGAAGCTTTCAGAGGCCCTTTTACTAATAGTAAGGAGCCAAGCCCAGCTCCTGAAAAACAACCCCACACCATAAACACCCCTTCACCAAACTTTACGTTTGGCACGATGCAGTCAGACAAGTATCGTTCTCCTGGCAACTGCCAAACCCAGACTTATCCATCAGATTGCCAGATGAAGAAGCACAATTCCTCACTCCAGAGAATGCATCTTCCCTGCCCTAGAGTCCAGTGGCAGCGTGCTTTACACCACTCCATCTGACGCGTTGCATTGCATTGGTGATATATGGCTTGGATGCAGCTGCTCGACCATGGAAATTCATTCCAGGGAGCTCTCTGTGCACTGTTCTGGAGCTAATCTGAAGGCAACATGAAGTTTGGAGTTCTGTAGTGATTGATTCTGCAAAAAAACGGGAGCCCCACCCCCTTATGTATCCTAACATGGCCACTGCCTTACATGACACAACAATTCCTTAAATATCATCCACATTCTTGTATCAGGTAACTGTTTCTATTAGTCGCATATTTCTGGAAAACTGTCATCAATTAAACTGTTGCTCTTGAACTTTGCAACATGGCTGTAACCTTCCGTTTGCCAACACTGGGATACCTTCAGAGATGTTCTGTCCATTGTTTGTTACGGAAGCATAGTTATATTTTCTGCTCAACAATACACTGCCAACATGAATACTTCCAGAGTTTAAGGTGGCGAGGCAGAAATAGGACAGTAAACATCATACTGGGGAAGAGCTTAATTATGCGGTGTAAGGGCAAATTAATGCTGAACTCTACTGGAACTAAGAACCTAGTCTTTAAAACACGAATCACTTCTAATGTATGTGCCAGGCTAAGAGTAAAATTACTCCCAGTTGTGTTAACGTAGTTTTTTACACATTGCTATATTTGAATTTCACTAACACAATGCCAACTTGGCGATTAAAATAAAACCATGTGGTGATGTAATTTTTATTTATTAGTTAGCAACCGTCTTTAATTACCATTAACAGCAAACAAAACAAGCTGCATTTAAATCACAGAAACTAAATTTGTTACATAAATGTTTTTAAATAAAATTTAGAAAAGGTTTAATTAGAGATAAATATGAAGAGTGGGACATTTTTTAATGATTTTATATGTAGTCAGTGGAAAATATAAGAACTTTGAAAAGAATAAGGGACTATAGTAAAGATTACTTAAAATAAGCATACTCATACAGATTTCTGCTATAAAAACATACGTTTATATGTACAGTGTTTTTATAATATCATTTTATAAAAAAAAATTCCTGGTAAGAAAATAGAAGCAAGCTGTATAGTCGTGTGTATTGTTCAGCATATTGCAGCAGACCTGTAAATGGTAGATCCTTTGCCTCATTTGATAAGATGGAAGATATAAAAAGAAAATCAATCCTCTTACAGTCAGGATGGTCCATGTCAGGAAACCCCAGCTCTGCATAGTTATGCATAGCCGTTGCCTGCAGCCTGAGATACAATATTACAAACTAACTGAAAATGTCTGTATTAATAACTTAAGCAAACCTATGGTAAATAAAACTAGATCATTTTGACTACAAGTTTGACTACAAAAATATTATTGCCAAGCTAAAAATGACCTAACACTGAACCATACGACTCAACACACAACACTCCATTTGTAAACGTTATTAGAATGACTCTTAAACTCCTTATTAACAGAAAATGAATAACCTTAATGCAACAGTTAAACAGGATGCAACAGATTTAATAGCATCATGCACCTTGTTTGGCCTTCAGACCAGCCAGCATTTTTGGTTGGACACTGGCCTGGTTCTGGTACTGACATGCTGTTACCTCCAAACTTTAGCCAAACCTGTTAAACCTTGTTTTAGAGAAGCTAAATAGGTTTAATATCTTAGAAGTGTGGAAATCGAGTAACCAAAACCAAATAAAATCTCAATGTCATGTTTCTGGAACTAATCCAAAACTATATGACCTTTATGAAATGGTGCATTGTTCTGCTATAAGTGTTCTTTGGTTATAGTGTAAACAGCCACAATGAAACGATGAACTAAACAATGTTTAGAAATGTCCTATTGCCAAGAAAAAAAAAAAATTTCTATTCAGCATGCAGAACAGTTGACATCTGACACAGTTATGTTTCTAATGGCGATGTTTGACTTTCTCCCGAGCAGTGCGCAAGAGAACTTTGGATTCATCTGACCAGGCGCTGGTGTTCTATATTTAATTGATTCACTTAATTACCTGATTTTATGCTGCACTTATACTCTATGTGTCTGATATTTCATACAGGAGACTCCACTGGTGAATAGCCTAGTGCCTCTAATAGCATGTCCTATATTTGAAAGAAGTGGAATACCCGTGCTGCGCTAAAGGGTAGAACTTCATCACAACGTGAATGTTGAAAGGAAGTTGTTTTTGAATGAGTAATGGCTTTGGAGTTTATATACACTCTTAAATCTTAAGACCAGTTAAAAGATTGCAAAAATTTGCATTTTGCACTATTGAATCTTAAGTAGAGCTTCACACTGCTAAAACAAAAAATCGGTGCAAGAGACAAAAACTTTTGAGGAGTCAAGTTTCCAAAAACTGCATTTACACTTAAACATGATTTTTTTCACCTAATCAAAGGTATAAAACCATAGCATTTAAAAGCCAAAATCTGCGCAAAAATTTGGATTCCATGTAATTTTCTGTAAAGTATTTACACCGTTAAGACCTTCTGATGACAAAAGCAAATAAGCTCACTGACTTTGAACATGGTAGGATTGTTGCGCTGCATAAGCAAGGCCTCTCACAATGTGCCATCGCTGCATTTTGCATTTTTGAAATGATCCTGAGGGTTATGGAACAAAAAACTTAAGTGACAGACCCAAAAAATGTTCCTGTGCTGAGCCACAGGATCTAATTGGCTGTCTGTCAAGTCACGGGAGGATCCTCTACCCAAATTAAGGCCATTACTCGTGCTGACTACAGTCCAATACCCATCAGATGCATCAGAAAAATCTTCTGTAACAAAAAACATCTTCAAAGCCCACGTCTACTTGAACGCCACAAAATTGCCCATTTGGACTTTGCAAGGGCGAACCAAACATGGCACGTTAAAAGCACGTAAAAAAAAAATACTTTGATGGTTCTGATGGCTTCCAACATTACTGGCATGACAAGGAGAGCCCACCTGAGATGTTTTCTACACGACGCGTCTTATTATCTCAGATTTTGCATTAAGATCCTCAAAAAAGCAAAAGAGATTTGATTAAGTGTGTGTCCAGTGATAGATTGGAGCCCTGTTCTGGATGTATATGGCCAGTGCCCGAAACAATGTCCCCTGGACGGGCATGGGGACAGCCCCCCCCCCCTGCCCCCCCT
>JAOUQT010050499.1:0-10818 GCA_025769995.1 Xyliphius kryptos | reverse complement strand
AATGAAATGGAGTGAGAATTGGCACCCCGGTGAGTTGGAGTCACCAGGCGACATTCGTCACTAGAGCGTAGTGAATGCAATTACCCCCACAACATGATGCTACCACCACCGTACTTTACTGTGGATGTGGAGAATCCACCTTCATCTCCAAAAAGAGTATTGTCACTGTAACAACTTGACTTAACCAAAAGTAACAAGAATTTAAAAAAATGCTATGAATGAATGAATAAATGAAAGTCAGTGCAGTCAAATAATTTTTGTAACTGTCAATGAGTGTTCTGCACCTCTAAGCAGGTATTTTGACCCACTCCGCATGAGCAAACTGCTTCAGTTGTCTTCGGTTTGAAGGGTGCCTTTTTCAGATGCCATGTTTCAGCTCCTTCCAAAGATTCCATAAAAGGCCATTTATGAATAGTCCAATGTTTTTCTCTTAGCCATTTCTGGGTGTTTTAGCTGTGTATTTTTGGGATCATTATCCTGTTGCAAGACCTGCAACTCAGACCAAGCTTTCTGACACTGGCACTGGCACATTTCTCTCTAGAATCACTTGAACCTTGACTTGAGATGACATTGTACCCTGCACAGATTCAAGATCACCTGTGCCAGATGCTGCAAATCAGCCCCAGACCATAACAGGGCCTTATCCATGTCTCACAGTAGGGAGAGTGTTCTTTCCTTGATTTGCTTTATTTTTCCTTCTGTAAACATGGAGCTGATGTGACTTGGCAAAAAGTTCCATTAGAACATTCTCCCAGAAGCTCTGTGGCGTATCAACATGCAATTTGGCAAATTCCAGTCTGGATTTTTCATGTTTTGTTTTCAGCAATGGTGTCCTTGGTCGTTTCTCATCGTCTCTCATGAAGTCCACTTTGGCTTAAACAACGACGGATGGTGTGATCTGACAATGATTTCCCTTGAGCTTGAAGTTTACCTTTAATCTCTTTAGAAGTTTTTCAGGGCTTTAACAACAATTTTGTCCTCCTGCGTATATAATTAACCTTTCCCCCAAGCACAGTGTCCCAAAAACACCAAAAAATGACTGAAAAGATGAAAATCTTAAAAACTGGTAAAAGTTTTGTAGTTTATATTTATTTGAAAACACAATCTGGATTTTCATTCTTTAGGGATTCATTTTCAAAATTGTATATAATATTGTATTTTTACTTGACATCACAAAAGTCTTCAATTTCCTGTCTTTTTCTGTCCATTACAATGATTTATGTTTCTTGACACCTTTATAGGTTTAACATGTTAATACATAACAATGAATATCAGGTTCTGACAAAATAAAAACATGTCCATGGAGGAAATGACAGAACCGGTATACATAGAGTATAAACGTACACGTGCGAGTTGCTCTGGCTCTGTACTTTAGATTCCAATGGTTTCAACACAGACAAAAAGAAAAGAAAAGGTAAAGCATTCAGATTTGAATATCCCCCTTTTAAAAGACAGAAATCAGGATTCTTCTTCCAAAAGATTTACGAAATATAAAGTGCATTTGAAAGAGCTCTTAATTGTAAAGATTTACCAAATGATACACTTCGATTAGAGAGAATCATAGATGAACCCTTAATAAACACCTTGAACAAGCAGAGTATATGAGAATGCAGCGTGATTGTGTAGAATATTTACAGATCTGCTGGAATGTTTCCTGGAACCGACATATTAAATACTCTAAGTGATGAGAAAAGAGAACCTCAAGGAACCTGCTGTGTAATGCATGAGGAAAGAAGCCAACACGCTTAATGCTCCACTGTCCAGAAGCAGAAAATCAGAAGTGCAGTGTGGTAGGTTTATGTCTTGGGTAGATGTAGGTTTGGGTGTTAGGGTAGGTCTGGCAGTAGGTGTGGGTGTTGGGATAGGTGTAGGTCTGAGGGTAGGTGTGGGTGTCGGGGTAGATTAGGGGATCAGGCACCATAAGCACTATTATATGTTGCAGGAGTGAAAGTAAAATGTAAGTGCGGAGTTGTTTTATGCACACACACACACACACACACACACACACACACACACACACACACACACACACACACATATATATGCGGGTATATATTATTTAAATCCATGCTTTACATTGCCAAGGCATCCACAACATGAAAAACAATATACAAATTATAAAACATGATACAATAAATAGTTTATAGAACTGTACTGTACATGAAAGCCATTTAATTTCACACATAGAAAAATATGTCTTAGTGCAACCATACATAGATATCGATACTTCACATCATTTAAACGCAGGTGTCCCAAAAAGACAGCAGAATCGCATTTACAAAGCAGATACACAAAGATACAAGACACAAAACCCTGGAGATATTTACAAGTATTCCTGTTAAGTTTGCCTATAAGAATATAAGCATGAAGTAAAGAAAAACAAAAGGCACACACACATCCGTACATTTACAAGTACCAGACAGGAGTTCGTAAGGGATTTTGGTCAGGTTCATATACAGGTATAAGTTAGCGTGTGTCTTCTGTGAGGCGTCTTAAATAAGAATCAAGCCAAAACTGCAACCCAGTTCAGAACAGACGTGCTACGCCATGAACCGACGTCCGCTCATCTGCGTCTATTTAGAGACCACTCGAGTTCTCCGAGTCTGTCTTGTGTAAACATTCTGTGTGAGTAGAATTAATCCATCTATCTCCATTTGGCTGCAGTTCACCTGTTGATGGCCTCGTTAATCGACTCTTTGCTCTTGGCGCCAGAGGATTCCTCGCCGCTGCTCCGTAGGCTGGTTGACTGCCGTGCACCCTCTGTGCCGTAAGGAGGGGGACGGGTTCCCATGAGAACCTTCGATGCGACAGCCATGCCAGTTTCTGTGCCAGAGTGCAGGGGCTGTACGACCTCTGAGCTGCTAAAGTGCTGAATACTGCTCGGGGCGCTCTGATCGAGTGAGGGAGACAAGCTTTGCTGATGGAGCTGTTCCAGCTTTTTGGTGGGTTCTTCTGAGGCTATGCGCAAACAGGCAATCGCTTTTGTGCACGTCTGAATGCTCTCGTCTTTTTTCTCACTGACGTCCTCTGTTAACACAGGAGAAGAACCTGCGACTTTGGGGGACACCGTCCTCTCCTGAGACTGCTTTGATTCTTCTGCAACGTTGGCGGCTTCAGAGTGACGTGAGGATGCCTTGCTGTGACTGACATTTGATGGGGGCCAGGTGGGGTGGGCACAACCTGGCACCATTTGGATACCACCTACTGGAATCATAGGGAAAGGTGTATGATTGAGTTGCTGAGAGTGGAGGGGAAGGTGGCTGAAGAGACCGGGGCTAGAAGCCTCTGAGCTTTGGATATCCCCATAGCGACATTTCCTCTGGTCCTGAAAAAGAAATCAGGAGCGTTAAAGTCCCACTGGAGTCTGAGGTAACTGTAGAGATTACACAGCAGGTCATGTCTGATTCAGACTAAATAGACTAATCATTCACTCATTTATCTTTTTACTTAATAATTATGTCATGTTTTTGTCACTGACAAAAGTACAGGACCGTCCCCCGTCTGCCATCCCTCGTCCCAATCCCCACAAGTACTAAACCCTTAAGTATTTATTTTATTTACACTTACAGAGACACAATAACATGGTCTGTATGTGCACCAGGTCTGTGTCTGCTGCAATGGGTCTGTATGTGCACCGGGTCTGTGTCTGCACCAGGTCTATGTCTGCACCTGGTCTGTCTCTGCAATGGGTCTGTATGTGCACCAGGTCTGTGTCTGCACCAGGTTTCTGTCTGCACCAAGTTTGTGTCTATATTTGAACTGGGTCTGTATGTGCACCAGGTATCTCACAAGCATCCCAACTTGATTGCTTAGGTTAGAAGACAGGGTTGACCATACAGCGTTCCTGAAGCATTAAGGGTTAAATGTCTTACTCAACCACCCACATTGGCCAGTGGAACTGGGATTTATACCCACAACCTTCAGATCGATAGCCCAACACCATAAACACTGGGCTACCATACCCCTACCAATAGAACCCTGCTGCATAGACAAAGAAATATGCTGATGAGTAAATGTTTTCCTAAGTAACAATAAGATATTATCAATGGAGGGGGAAGGGGGTACTACAGAAAAGGCTTGGAAACTACTGATTTACTTAATGAGACAATGAGTTTATAGGATGTAGGGAAGCGTTGGCAATTTTCACATTTTTCAACAATGAGACTTTAAGCCACCTTGAAAACAAACCAGTTGCAAAGGTCAGCTTACCTTTTCCAAGTCCGAGTGGCCCTTCCTCTTGTCAACTGACATCTCTGACAGTGAATACTGAGTCCAAGGACCCAGATAAGAAGCCCTTCTGGGGGACACTTGTCTGATGATGCCCCTGGGGCGGCCTCTGGGAGATAATTCTCGTCTGCCGGGGATCTCCCTCCTTGGAGACAGTTCCCCTCGATAAATTTCTCTTCTGGGAGACAAAGGCCTAAGAGGAGACATCTCCCGTCTCGGAGATAAGCGGCCCCGTGGTGAAAGATCCCGTCTTGGAGACAGGTACCTTCTAGACGTGGGAGAAGGCTCTCGCAGAGGTGAGTCACATCCTGGTAGGTACAGTCCTGGAGATGGGGAGAAGTCAAGGGGGCTATGAACGGGAGATAAGCCAGGATCTTCATCCATGGAGCTGGGCTTTTCTAGTCTTCTCCTGTCCTCTTCACCTAGGACACTCTGTAGAAGCTGTTGGTACCCTTTCCTTTGCCCCTCCTTATACCTCTCGGTAGGCACTATGAGCTTGGTGATTTGGATGCTTGGTAAACCATTGTAGGGCATCAGAGGCTGTTTGGAAACGGGGTCTGGTAGCTCAGGTGCGGTACCTTGAGAGGCGGCAATCGAGGTGACGGAGTGCGATGGGATGATGTAGGGATGTGGGCTTGTGCTTCGAGAGTGAGTCTTTGGCGTCAAATCACCATCATAATCTTCATCGTCTTCCTCATCGTCATCTACCTCGTCGCAATCTTCATCGACGCCTTCTGAATCATCGGCATCAGAGAACTGGTGCTCGGTCAGAATCTTTCCAAAGTCTCTGCGGTTTTCTAAAGCAGTACCTGGAAGGCAGCAATGTTTCAATAACAGCATGTAATAAAGACGTTCTTACTCAAACCGATACTCAGGATATTTTTTACAGACATTCAAATGGTTCATCATTTAAAGAGAACAAGTCTTTAACCTGCAGTTGTGATTGATATGATCAGTGGAGATCGGTGGAATCGGTACAATCGGTGTTTGATCAGTGGAGATCGATACGAACAGTGAAGCTTGGTACGTTCAGTAGAGATCGGTACGATCAGTGAAGATTGATACGATCAGTGGACATCAGTTTGTTCAATTGAGATTGGTACGATCAGTGGTAATTGATACTTTTGGTGGAGATCAGTATGTACAGTGGAGATCGGTATGATCAGTGGGGATCAGTATGTTCGAGCGAGATTGTTGTGTTCTGTGGAAATCTGAGTGTTTGGTTGAGTTCAGTACTTTTGGTGGACATTGGTACAATTGGTGTTTTATCATGTGGAAATTGATACGATCAGTGGAGATTGGTACGTCCAATAGAGATCGGTACGATCAGTGGAGTCTGAGACAATGGAGATTGGTATGATCAGTGGCAATTGGTATGATCAGTAAAGACTGTTATGTCCAGTGAGGATTGGTAGAATCAGTGGGAATCCGTACATTCAGTAGAGAATGGTATGATTGGTGGAGAATTTCTTTGATTTGCAGAGATTGTATGTTCAGTGGACACTGATTCGATCAGTGGAGATCAGATTGATCAGTGGAGATCCGCTTGGCCCGTGGAGATCAATACACTTGGTGAAAATTGGTACGTTCGGTGGAAATCGATATGTTCGGTGGAGATCAGTACGATCAGTTGGAATTGGTACATATGCTGGAGATGGGTACTTCAGTGGAGATTGGTACATTCGGTGGACTTGGTACGTTCGGTTGAGATCAGTACAATCGTTGGGGATCAGTACGTTTGGTGGAGAGCCATACAATCAGTGAAGATCAGTGGAGCTGATGTAATGAACAGTGAGAGTAAAAACTACTTTAATAAAGTAGCCGGTGAGTGTTGAGGATTTTTTAAAAATAAAAAGCACTCTGGAGGTAAGAAACGTAATTTCTGGAAGCATCAGTGTAAAGGTTAGAGCGGCACAGAACACAAGCATAATGTCGTCTGCTACATGCTGGCTGTTTTTTAACTATATGAAACGCGCTGACACTGATTCATACCTGCTTCCTCCGACTCTGCGTCATCCACACACGTCACGGACACCCCCAGCTCCAAACACTTTTTCATGTGAGCTTTCGACTTCATGTGTTTGGTCAGGTTTCCTAAAAATCAAAGAGCAGTGTGTTTAAAAGGTCAGTCTCACAAACTAAGTGCACTGTTGTCAACAAACCTAAAACAACAAGAAGGAACAGCCTGCGGTGATGGCAAAAGTATGTGGACACTCACATCACGCTGTGACTGCTGGACCTTCCACTTGTTGCCTACAACCTGAACATAGACCTGTGTCCATAAAGTCGTTCTAAAAGCCTGTGGGGGTTTGGGGGTAATATGGAGAACTGCATCATCACTGATCTACCTTCTGATTCTTTCCTAATGAGGTCAGGTCTCTGTGTGACATTTAACTGTTTGAGGATGAAGACAAGAGCAAGAGCTCCTGTCCAGTTCTGATGTTTAATGATACGGAATTCTAACAGAGAGGAGCAGTGCAGCATCCTCAGGAGGTTGTTATAAAACACTCAGATTCATTAAAAAAGGACAAAGTGCTCATCTTTTCCTGTCTGATATAAACACACAGGTCATTATTTATTTCACCAGCAGACGTTGAGCTGGTCCGTTTAAACGGTGCTTCATGAACGACCTAATTAACAATGCAGAGAAAATGCCCTAAAGAGTTTCCTGAGCTCATCATGTAGTGAGAGCACACACACAGCAAGTTCTCCTTTATCAGTTTTAAACTGTAGATTCTGCAAAATGGTCTCATATGAAGAAACGTGCCTGAGGCATGTGCATGGGCAGCCTTGTGTATGGTGCCCATGGAGCAATTGGGGTTTGGTGCCTTGCCCAAGGTCACATCAGCCATAGTACTTGGTGGGAACGGGAATCGAACCGGGGACCTTTAGGTCACAAGGCCTTAACCACAAGCCTACAACTGCCCTAATATTGTATTGTCAGCGTCAACCGTCTGGTTGGTAGAGTTTTACCTCAGTAGCACCTTGAGTCCCTGCAGGATTCTACTGTCTGTGTTTACCTTTTGTTTTAAAAGCGAAGTTGCAGAACTTGCAGACGTATGGCCTCACATCCGTGTGAGTGCGAATATGCTTCTTCAGCATGCTCGGCTTCTTGCAACGGATGCCACACTCCTCACAGATGTATTTTCCTCGTCCTCGTCCTCGTACATAAACGTAGTCTTCATTAGATTTGTATCTGAAATGATCAATAAAAATATATGAACAGACTAAAAGATTCCATGCAGCAGAACACAGTGTGGACTTGGACGAGCACCTGAGTAACCTGTTCAGTTAGGAAAACTCTGATCTTTCCAATGTTGTACAGAATGAATCTGCAGGTTGGAGAGATTGTGGAGGTTATTGACCAAGTCAATTGGAGAGATTGTGGAGGTTACGGAATGAGTCAGTTGGAGAGATTGTGGAGGTTATCAACAGAGTCTGTTGGAGAGAGCGTGGTAGTTCTGGATTGGTGAGATCTTGGACGTTCTGGACCGAGTCGGTTGGAGAGTTCGTAGAAGTTCGGAACTGAGTTGGTTGTAGTGATTGTGGAGGTTACGGACCGAGTGGGTTGGAGCGACTGTGGAGGTCACGGACAGAGTCTGTTACGGAGGTTACAGATCAAGTCGCTTGATGAGATCGTGGAGGTTATGGACAGAGTCTTAATTTTAGTTCATTAAATAATATGAGTCTCTCTACACGTAGAGAGAAAACAAAGACAAACAAAGTCAAAGTTTACCATTTGACTGCTGAAGATGTTTTTCGACAGCATCTTTTAAATGAACCGAACATATTAAATATCATCAATTAGAACTAAAGATTTCAAGCAACCATGCCCATCTGGTGCCAACAACCACGACTTAGTCATAACCACACCTGGAACAATTTTGCTGACCTTATTTGGCTGATTTGAAATTTCATGAACAGCTCTGTACTCTTTTATTTTCTTAGAAATCACACAATAAAAATCGGGATGTGATTGAAAGGTTTAGAAGGTGCCTCCTCAGAAGGATGTCCATCTGAACAGGAACCTGGAGGTGCCACAAGTTCCACAATGAAATGAATCAGAACAGAGAACAGGAGCACCTTGGACTTTGAGTCACCCTTAAGTTCTCACTTTGACACTTTTTGTTCCTGGTGCTGCTCACTGCGTTTAAACAGACCTGTCTTTGTCCTCCTCATGCTTTCATATTACTAGTCATCAACTTTTAAAACAGAATTTATATAATTTTGCGACAGGAGCTGTTAAATCATTCTACTCCGTAAAATTGGACTACAGTTCTTCCTCGGAACTTTACCCAGTTAATGATATATGAACATACCCTCCTTCGAAGATTTTAACACGAGTGGGTTCCGCCTGTTTTGGTGAAACCTCAGTCTCTCCGTGGTCTTCTTTTCCTCGATCCCTCGAACTCACACCTTTTATTTTTTTTCCAAACTTGCCGACATCAAGCTGCATGACCTCTGACTTCGTCTGAAAATGGAAAGCAACACAGAAACATTGTCATATTAAGGAATAACACAAAAAAAAGTACCAGAGCAACATGCAGTCGTGACGTTAAGGGACCTTGATAGACCTACATGACACTCCATAGAATCCCTAAGACGACAAAACCAAAACCTCATTAATATTTAACGACACTGTTTCCAACATAGGGGGATTGTCAAAACAACTTGTCAGGGTCAGGATTTAAATTACATTTAAATGTCAAATGACACGGACTCTTTTTGTCTCCAAGTCAGTATTTAGGAAAACAAGCCAAGTTGATTTTTGAAGATGCACTTTAACATGTGCTGCTCACAGCGGGAGATCATACACCTGTTCTCAAACCTGTCTGTGGCTGCGACGTGCAGCACATCATTACAATGGTACAAATTCAAGGTCACACGACCAGTTTGTTGTTCACTATGGATCAGGGTTTCTCAAATGATGGGTTGTGACCCTAAAGTGAGTCTGGGACATATTCTGGGTGAGTCGCGGACAGCTTGTACAAAGTAAATACAGTTGAAACTCTGATGACAGTTTTTGCCCATTGCTTCGGATTTACGACATGATCCCAAGACTTGAACATGTCATTGCACCCGTAAGCTTCCCTTGAGAAGTGAAAGTGAAAACGCATTACGTTTAGAGCGATCGTGAATCCAAAAAAGTTTGCTTTCTCACATGAATTTAGCAGTAGGTTTTCCAAGGACATGATAAGGAATGACGGAAGCCAAGTCTCAGTTACTTGCAAAGACCCCGATCCATCTGAGTTGATGTGTTTGATGGTGATAGCAAACGAACAATCGAATGTAGGAAAGCGAGAACCAGTTTTTTTTTCCAAGGACACGACAGGGAATCACAATGCCAAATTTACATTACATTACATTTGGTCATTTAGCAGAACAAATGTAGTTATTTATCCAAAGCGACTTACAACTATCCCAACATGATGGGTAGGGTCAGAACACAGGGTTGATACAGAACCCTGGCGCAATGAGGGTTAAGGGTCTTGCTCAAGAACCCACATTGGTAATTTCAGTGGACCTGGGATTTGAACCCACAACCTTCTGATTAAAAGTCCAACACCCTAACCACTGAGCTACCACACCCTTTTTTTTACCTGCATTTCCCCCTCAGGGGTCTGAATAAAGTATTCAGATTCCGAATCACCGGAAATGTTCCATCAGGACGACTATGATCACATGACGATGTTCGCCCTTAAGGATGAGGGTTAGAATATAAAGAACTTGACCGCAGAGTATAAATCCTAACTGGCGAGTTCGTTCTCATTTGCTTTAAAAGCCCCAGATTTCGTCGGCCCCGTGAAGCTGGGGATATATAATCTCCCAAGCCTGTTGATCATGACACATGAGCCTGTTACGCAGAGGCAGGAACAATTTATCGATTTCTCAGTGTTGTGTCACAAATGTTCAGTAATTGTAAAACTCATTAATCCTTGGATTGATGGATCACACACATTAGCTTGTCTCCATTCCATTAAGTTCATTAGTCATAAGCGTACCCTGAAATTCAATACTAAGATATTAATAACCTTAATAACCTGCGGTACGAGTTGATCTGCATATACGCTGCCGCTGCCAAGTTTAATTAGTCTAACAGTCATTTCCCACGGTAACCAAATGCCGTGTTATTCCCTCTTCTCATATTTCCTCTCGGCTTGGACGCCGAAATACGTCATCTTTCCCTTTTGCAGATATGAAAGGAAGTATGTCAGAGTGAATTTCATCACCCACCACCTCCCTGAACCTGCATACTCCTTCAACCTACAAAGTGCACCAGCATTTTACTCAAAACGATGTTCCCATGGCCTTTTCTTTATCCATGGAGAGAATCTTATATAACAATGACGGAGACTCATTAAGCATCATACAAGATAATAGTAATAATCCATCCATTATCTTCCGCTTATTCCTCTACGAAGGTTGTGGCGGGGTTCCCCATGGCCATTTTGGAATGTGGGAGGAAACCGGCGAACCAGGAAGGAACCCATGTGGAGACGGGGAGAACATGGAAACTTCACCCAGATTGGGATTCGAACCGGGAATCCCCAGCGCTGAGAGGCGAACATGCTAACCACTAAGCCACCGTGC